>CM034465.1:26831502-26899484 GCA_019925255.1 Litchi chinensis | reverse complement strand
ATTTGAATAGCCTGATGGGCAAATGCCAAGTGACAAGACAGTAGGAGGTGGAGACGATGCCTTCAACACCTTTTTCAGTGAAACAGGTGCAGGGAAGCACGTCCCCCGTGCTGTGTTCGTTGATCTTGAGCCCACTGTCATCGATGAAGTGAGGACCGGCACCTACCGCCAGCTCTTCCACCCCGAGCAACTCATCAGCGGCAAAGAAGACGCTGCCAACAATTTTGCCCGTGGCCACTATACCAGTAATTACTTTGGTTTTCGCTTATTATTTTGTATTGAGAAATGTGGAATGGTTTGATTTATTGACTTGGACGGGGTTTGGTTCTGTTGTTGTTCAGTTGGTAAGGAAATTGTTGACCTCTGCTTGGACCGCATTAGGAAGCTGGCCGATAACTGCACTGGCCTCCAGGGATTCCTTGTTTTCAACGCTGTTGGTGGTGGAACTGGCTCTGGTCTTGGTTCCCTTCTCTTGGAGAGGTTGTCTGTTGACTATGGAAAGAAGTCTAAGCTCGGTTTCACTGTCTACCCGTCTCCTCAGGTCTCTACTTCTGTTGTTGAGCCTTACAACAGTGTCCTCTCTACCCACTCCCTCTTGGAGCACACTGATGTCGCAGTTCTTCTCGACAATGAGGCCATTTACGATATCTGCAGGCGCTCTCTTGACATTGAACGCCCCACCTACACCAACCTTAACAGGCTTGTGTCTCAGGTAATTCTTTGATGGGGTTATATTAGGTTTCTAATTGGTTTTAATGTGTTGTTGACATTTTGAATGATTGATCTATTTTTGTGTGATTCAGGTTATTTCTTCATTGACTGCCTCTTTGAGGTTTGATGGTGCTCTGAATGTGGACGTGACTGAATTCCAGACCAACTTAGTCCCTTACCCAAGAATCCACTTCATGCTTTCCTCTTATGCACCAGTCATCTCTGCTGAGAAGGCCTACCATGAACAACTCTCGGTTGCTGAAATCACCAACAGTGCTTTTGAGCCCTCATCTATGATGGCCAAGTGTGACCCTCGCCATGGCAAGTACATGGCTTGCTGCCTCATGTACCGTGGTGATGTTGTCCCCAAGGATGTAAATGCTGCTGTCGCCACCATCAAAACTAAGCGCACAATTCAGTTTGTTGACTGGTGCCCTACTGGATTCAAGTGCGGTATCAACTACCAGCCACCAACTGTTGTTCCTGGTGGTGACCTAGCTAAGGTGCAGAGGGCTGTTTGCATGATCTCCAACTCCACCAGCGTGGCTGAGGTGTTCTCTCGCATTGACCACAAGTTTGATCTCATGTATGCCAAGCGTGCTTTTGTGCACTGGTACGTGGGTGAGGGTATGGAGGAAGGAGAGTTCTCTGAGGCTCGTGAGGATCTCGCTGCCCTTGAGAAGGATTACGAGGAGGTTGGTGCTGAGTCTGCAGAGGGGGAGGATGATGAAGGTGAGGAGTACTGAGAGAGCTCTGAAGTTCTGCTGCCAACTACTGGGTGATAGTTTTTATCATGTCTACGTTTGAAGTTTCTTATTGCGTCCTTTCGTGTTTGTTGGTGTGAAAAGACTGTTTTGTTGTATGCTTTGATAATGTCCTGTGTTATCAAAGTTTTGTCTCTGTTCAACTCATTTACAATTTATCTACTTTCCTTGATTTTTACTTTTGTTATTGCTCTTTCTGCATCTTGCATTGCATCAATGTTTGTTCACATATAAAACTTGGGTCCTGGAAATGCTACAAAATCAATAAATCATTTTTAAACTCTTGGCGATAGACTTTTAGCAAGTCTATTGGCTGGCAGCAGACCTGGTTTTGTTTTCTTTTATGAAATCTTGATCCAATTTTCTTATGGTTGTTAGTCTGCCACCCTTTTTACTCAGTCAATAGTTTATTGATTTCTCTCTATCTCCTCTCTGTGGCGAAAATGTATAATTTTGAAATTTTGCCTCTTATTTATGTTAAATAATTAATCCGACCAAGTCATTTAAGAAGTTAGGTCACAAATTACATATAATAAGAACTTTTGATTACATTTTCTGCATAAAAAGAGGGTTTGTCTAACAGAAAGAAGAAAATTAAGACTTGATTGAAAGGCTTGTAGGCACGAACTTCAATAAGGAGGCCTTCAATTGAACTAGCAGAAGCAAGAAGCGACATCGCCAACACACTCCTATCGGAACTTTCAGCCACGTCCATAACATCGAAAACCTCGAAATCTTTGCCCGCGAGAAGTACATTTCAACTGGGAAATACAGAGTCAATGGCCAGAACGAAATGGATCCCAGCAGCGCAAGAATGCTTTTAAGAACGGGAAGATCATGGCGATCACAGTCGTTGCTATTACATATAATGTTCTCCATATCAACGGAAACATGTAGACATTGTAAATTCCACATAAGGGAATCCTAACAACATATCCTTTTGTTATGAACTTGCTCTCTGGCCATCGATGGTTGTACCAGTTCTCCACAGCCATGAATATCGGTTGGCCAAATACCTGCAATTGAACTGCTCAGTGTTTCCATTATCAACTTACCATTGGTTACTATGATTATGGAGAATTAAGACAATGCAATGTCTAGATAAACTTTGACCATTGAGGAGCCATGAATTATTGGAAATGTGTAAACAACGTGTAATACGTTAAAGCTGGCTACTCTATTCAACTAAATTCTTTGTTCGTTGATCTGTGAGAACAAAAGAACTTGTACCCTTAATGGGGATGTGTACCTGGTAAGATCCAACAAGATGAACAACAATGCATAAATTGGCGAAGTCAATTGGCCAGAAGGGTTCGTAAAATCCGAATCCGGTTCAGAAGTTGCCAGGTGCATTGTTTCCGAAGGCTGCATAACCAAGAGTTCCACAAAGAAGGTGAAATGAGGTGGTGACTGAGACTCCAATAAAGCTTGCCTTCTTCATTACTTGGTTCTCTGGTGGGCTTGATTTTAGTGTATCCTGCACTCAAACTTTTGTCAAATATAAGCATATAATCACCAAAAAGTTAAAGATAGATGGAAATGGTTGCACAGGCCTGTATCTCAATGAGGACAGAAGGGTAAGCATAAGCGAAAGCAATGTTGCCAACTGCTACAAAGCTGTTCCAAATTTTCTTAGCCATTGTCACATCCACTCCTGTCTTTACTCCTAAGCATGTCTTCCCATAATTTCCTCCTTCATTATATCAACGATTACCACCTTAATTAATCCATATTAAGAGCTATATAACTAGACTTGCTGACACGGTTGGCGGTGTGGTGCACGGTCACTCATCCCCTTAAAGTGTTGCTCCTCTTGAGCCACACGGAGGTTCAAACCGCATTTGCCCTCTTGAATTTGGGTGATTTTCCCACTCCTTGTGGGCTGCTCCTCCTGCTTTAGGGAGTCTTCTTTCCCTTTTTAGGAATTTTGTTTTGGACTGTCAATATATCCTGATTTTGAGAGCTCGGTAATGTTCAATGTACTTGTAATATGTCAAAAAAAAAAAAAAAGTACTTGCCGACCTGCAATTTTGGCTATAGAGAGACCAAGGCCTATAAAGGAATAAGCAAAAGACATGACGGCAGCAATGATGGAGAGCCCTGATAGCTCATGAAAATTTGGTATTTGGCTTAATATAATCTGTGTCACACCAAAAATCATCATATACATGTTGTATGATGTATGACACCCTGCCTCATGTCCATTCTTGTGAAAGCAGTTTGATCTATTAATGGCCCTGTACATCGTCAAATTTAAATTATTAATGGACCGTCTATATGTTCAAAATAATAGTTATTTTATTATTTAAAAATTTTCTTAGGTACCCTTATCTTAAAAAAAAAAAAAATCCATAAAAAATTATTATTTTAAGCTTTAAAAAGTATGTAATCTACAAGTAAAATAAATGATTTGGGAGCTTATAAGTAGCTTACCCCATGCTGATGGATGCAGTAATCATGTAACCGACAGTGGATCCAATAAGATTTGCATATTGTTATAAACCACAAAATTTGTGCTTCGTTCCTCCTGTGAAAAGGGAAATAAAGAGTAATAGTTTGAGAATCCAAAGAAAACATAGTCAATTTCAGGTGCAAGGTCCTAAATTTTAAGTCATGGCAATAGTGATCAATGCATGGAGAAGGTCTTGAGCAAAACATTCATAGTCTTAACATATTTTGATTATTTCACTTGTCAAAACTTTCATAATATTGACCTTTGTTTTTTTTAAATTCAATGATCTCACACCTGAAAATAAATAAAAGAAAATCCATGCAGGAGGAAAGAAATTACATTTTTTGTATGCAAATTTGGTACCTAAGTTGTTTTTGATAGCATCCATGTAAATGTAAGTGTAGTTGCTTGTGCCAGTAAGTGGAGATCTGTAAGAGTCAGCCAGAAGAGTCGAAGTGAACCCAGTGACAATGGAGAAGGTTATGAGAGCAACAGGCCCAACAACCCAGCCCAGCTCAGCTAATGCCCATGCCAGTGATAGCACTCCTGATCCGATCACTGCTGTTATTGTATGTGCACTTGCTGTCATCGTCGTTCTTTCATAAACCATGCAAAATAATTAAATCTTAATAACAAATTAGACCCTCAAAACTCAAATGCACTAGTGTGTTAGGCCTGATCAGTAGGGCTTTTGGAAACTACTTTTTGGCTTCTTGAGCCTAAAAGCTATTCTAAAAGCCGTTTAGATGGAAATTGAAAATGAGTTCGTATGATTCAAAACATTTTTAAAAGAAAACTAATCATTCTAGCTTTTGAAAAGGAAAAACTTTCATTTTTCTTTCTCTACCGTCAAGTTAAAAGTAAAAACTATCCTAAAACTATCCCAAACCAGCCTATGGCCTATCATCTCCTAACTGCATGAATAGCAGTGACATTTCATATGATAAAACGGAATAGTATAGTAGTTATTATTTTTGTAATTCATTTTGGAATTAAAAGAACAAGATACAGTATAAACTCATAACCTTAATCTTACAGATGTGATTAATAAACCACTGAGCCAATCCCTTCTCCTTAATGAGAATTATACATTCAAGGTAGAAAAATTTATTTTAAAATGAATAGAATTTATTGCTTGTCATCTGATAGAAACACAATTTAAATAAAGTATATGACATCTTGACTAGTTTTGACCGACCTCTGATCTCTTCAGTATCTGCATTTAAAAGCTGAAAAAAAGAGTAAAACAGATACCAATTCGTTTCAAGCGACCATCATCGTCGAACTCAGAGTCGGCTTCGTTGGTAATGGTTCTCTTCCCTATCTCCAGCGCCATCTCTCTAATCTGTGCAACTAATTATGGATCAAGAATCGACAAACAAATGATTTACAACAACTTTGTAACACCAAATTATAACAATGATGGGAACGCAAAAATTTACGGTAAGATAGTAAACTGACTTGATTAAATAAAGGCTTGCAGTGATTGATTTGTTTGAAGACGGCATTTTCACTCCTTCTATTTGTACTTGGAATTCTGTAGGCGACCGTCTCTTCTCAAACTCAGTTGTATGAAGCAGTATGCAAATCTGTATCTCAAAAAGTGGAATTTTTTTGTTTAGACTTTAAGGACATGTATTTATGAACCATTGCGATCGCTAAAGTGAATTTGACATTTTATTTTTTGGAAATGCTATAAAAAGTGTACTTGTCAGAGCATTTTGTAATTATACAATGCTGGGAAATTATCAAGTTCCAAGGTTTAACCGCTCATAGCATTTTGACTTAAATGTATACCATTTTTTGGATGTTATAAGATATCATTAAACTATTTCATATTAAATATGATTCTTCTATTCTTGATAGTAATGAATTTAATTCATAAAAACTGCATTAATTTCCTTGACTTTAGATGAAATTCCACTTTCTAGTAAAAATTTAGTTCATTATACAAACATCTCCACATAGAGTAAATCTTCTATGAAACTGTTTACAGTTGATATGATAAGACGATCAATGATAAAGATAAGAAAAAAGAAAAGGATCAATGGGAAAGACAAGAAAAAAAAAATGATATTATTTGATTGATTTACTTTACCACATCAACTGTGAGACAGTTTCATGAAAGATTTTTTTTTCCTAATAACTATGAACCTACTAGTTGACTAATGGGAGAGTTAACAATGAAAAGGTAAAATGGAATTTAAGTTTAAATAAATTAAAATTTGTTCAAGTGTCTCAATCATATTTCACCACATCACCATAGAATTTGAAATTAAAATAAAACAAATAAATAAATATTTTCAAGATAAAGAAATTTAAAAAGATGCAATCTCAGCACACCTCTAGGGTTGTTTGTTTTTTATATTTATAACTTAATAATATTGAATTATATTTATTAATTTATTTTTTTAAGTAGTCACATTACTTTAAACTATTCAAAAATTATTTTTAAAAAAAAAACAATTTTTTGCTCTTAATTGAATACCAAAAAATTGAATGATTTTTTAAATATACTATTCCTGATCACTACTTTTATTTTATCTTTAAAATAACTTGATGACACTGGTGATATGATTTTGATATAAATAGGACAAGTTTTTGGGACTTGTTTTTTGAGTTGCAGATAGGTGTTGGTGTATGCAGTTGCCAGATGTTTTATTGTTTATTTATTTATTTATTTTGTTTTTTAGAGTTTAAATGGAACTCTTTTAGATACTCATTATATTTCACTCTTTGTGGGTTTCTTTAGATTTAATTTTATATTATAATTTGAAGGACAATCTGAGAGTTTTCTGGTTTACAAAAGATAGAAGTTTTTTTTAGTGAATTGTCTCTATTTCTTTTTTTTTTTTTTTTTAGGGAAACTTCATCTGAGTTCCTATATTTTTTTTAAAAAAAATTATTTTTAAATACGAATTCGTTTATAACTTATATGATCCCTTACTTTTTAAAAATTTATTAAATTAGTTCTTTTATCATCATTTTTATTAGGAGATAACTTCATTTTGGTCTCTATATTTCTATTAAAAATGATGACAGAATGACTAATTTAATGAATTTTTAAAAAATAAGGGACCATAAAAGTTATAAATGGATTTATATTTAAAAATAATTTTTTTTTAAAATATAGGGATTTAAATGAAGTTCTTACTTTTCATTATTGTTGTTGGTGTTGCCGCTATTTCATTATTATTATTATTATTATTTTTCATTATTATTGTTAGTGGTGCATACAGTCTTCGTCATTGAATATAAGCGTATGTGTTGCTCATATGTTGGATACGAATGTCCAACATATGTCTTTCGAACTTACAAAATATGTTGATTTCTTAATTTTTTTAATTTATTTTTGACCGATACATAATATCCACATAGACATTAATTTCTTGATTTGCTTCTTTTATCAAAATTATTATGTGATACCATTGATTTTTTTTAATGATAATTTTCATATTATAATGATATAAATATTAAATTATTAGTTTTCATACGATTTTAATTTTAAAAAAAAATAAAATTATTATACATTTAGAGGTAAGGAAAAAAAAAAGAAATTCAGATTTCAGATTTCGGTCATTATTCAATCTTTAGTAACTTTCGATATTATTTGGTTTTCAAGGAAAAAAAACAGCCACTACATCATCAACTTCAACATTTTGATTTGTAGCTACTACATTAGTTTTGGATGATATATTGATGATGTAATAATTACACATAAACTTGCAACAAAATTTTTAAATAGTATATATTAATTTTTTATTAATAATAATACACTTCTCACAAATTTTACCTAAATGATGTGATAAATTTATTTGTAACAATCATATTAATTTTAGGATAATGTATTGATAATATGGTAATAGCATATAAACTTGTTATATCATTTGAACAAATTTTTAGGTAGTGTAGCATTACTCTTTTAAACTAGTATTGATCAACGGTTTTGAAGAATTGTTAATGAAAAAGTTGTGTATGTATGCTATATGCCAAAATTTAGGAATGTGCAAGTTGATCTTGATAAAAGGTAAAACTAAACAATTCATTTTTGTAACATATATTACAAAAAGGTACTCAACAATGAGATGCAATTGGTTTAATAATATGTCTCTCGCATTTATGCTTCATATTATGAGTTTTGAGCTATGACTCTCTTCTCCAAATTAAGAAACGGAATTAAAAGGCTTATAGGCACTAACATCCTTAATGATGCCTTGAATGGAAGCAGCAGCAGCAAGAACCGATACTGTCAAGCACACGACACTCAAAACTTTCAACCATATCCATTCAAAAGAAAACCTCTGAATCTTGGCCCGTAATATGTACATTTCAACTGGGAAATACACAGTCAATGGCCAAAACGAAAGAGCTCCTACCAGTGCAAGAACATTGTTGAAGAATGGAAAGAGCATCGCCATCACAACCGTTACTATTACATATATTGTTCTCCATATCAACCGGAACATATTTAGATGGTAAATTCCAACCAATGGAATGGTAACTGGATATTCTTTCGTTATGAATTCGCTTTTTGGCCATCGGTGGCTGCAAAAGTCCTCTACAAGCATGAATATTGGTTGAGAAAATACCTGAACAAGACATTAATTGAACCATCAAAGTGTTTCAAAAATCGTAGGCTATTGCCTAGTAAGGGGGACAAATTGTTGTGTTTGAATTAACCCGACCCCTAAAAAAATTCTAATGTTTATGTTTTGCCAATAATCATCTTTGAAACTCCATTTTTTTTTTTTGGTTTCTGACACTTTTTCAGGGTTAGAGGACTACCAAGACTAGTCTGAATGAAAATTTAATAATACAGTTCGAATAACTGCTCTTAGGTATTGGAAGAGGATTACTCACATGTTTATATATATTAATACAAAAAGTGGAACTTATTTGAGACTACTTGAAGTAACAAGTGGACGTAATTAACCATTAAACCACTTCACTTGGGAATATCTTTGAAACAAATTTTGTGAAACTATCAAGGAATATATAGAATTATATAAACACTAAAGGAATTCAACTACATGATAAATAATGTTAAAAATTCCACCATATAATCCTTGCAAGAATCAATTTACACATTATAATTTTCTTTCTTGAATAATCTCAATTAGATTCATTTTATAATGGTATGAATCTATTATAAACATATACTTGTGCCTATAGACTAGAACTATAGTCCATCCCCATCAAAGGGATGGAACCAAAATAGGACAAGGAGGTCTCATGATTGGGTAGGATAGAATATTAAATATAAGGGAGGGTGTGAGCATGCCTAATAAATCAGTCCTCAGTTATAAGTGTAAGTTTGACTAATTCAATTAATTATGCTAAACTGCATCACCCATGAAATAAAGATTTTCTATCAATTTTTTATTATGTTAAACTTTTATTAGAAGAATTTAAGTTTGAGTGATGTATGAGAGAAAAAAATATAATAATTTTGATCATCCATTATTTTTTATGTTAATCTATCATTAAATTATCAAAAGTTTGACAAAAATAAATAAATAACAAAGAAATAATACTTACTCGACCCGAAATCACTAAAATTGCTTTGTGTTCAAAATAAACGTACCTGGTAAGCTCCTGCAAGATGAATAACAATGCATAAATTCGCAATGTCGACAAGCCAAAAGGGGTCATAAAATCCAAATCCGGTTAAGAAGTTGCCGGGTGCGTTGTTTCCAAAGGCTGCATAACCCAAAGTTCCACAGAGTGTGTAAAAGAGGGTGGTGACTGAGACTCCGATAAAGGTTGCCTTCTTCATCACTTGGTTCTCTGGTGGGCTTGATTTTATTGTATCCTGCACTCAACTTTTGTCAAAACCAAACTACCTGACAAACCAATTATACATACATATAGATATAAAATTATGTGTAGCATATTCCAAGCTAAATATGGATCACTTGAACTCGCCTGTATCTCAACGAGGACAGTAGAGAAACTATAGGCAAAGGCAATATTTCCCAGGGCCACGAGACAGTTCCAAACCTTGTCTATGCTTGTCACATCCACTCCTATTATTGTTCCTGATAGGCTTGTCTTCCCATCACTTTTTCCTCCTTCAATTTAAATAATATTACCGATATGTAACAAAATCAATGCTCAAAAATATTATTTTAAAAAGTATTTTTAAATAAAAGCATTATTTTGTAGAGAAGTGTTTTTTAAAAAAACACTTCTTAATAATTTTTTAAGGGTAAATTGCACAAACTTATCCTGAGGTTTGATGAAATTATATACAAATGATGATATTTGGGTAACTCATACTCTCATTACCTGAAGTTTTAAAAACTAAACGCAAACCTCATTTACTATTAGTCAACCAATAATTAACCTCTGTTAAGTCAAAATTATCAAGAGTAAAATGATCAATATACAACTTATAATTATTTTTGATTGAATTAAAAAAAAACAAAATTTTAAAATAAAAATAAAAATGGAAGTCTCTATGGGAGAACAACTGGTCTTCGGTAGAGACCAAGTCTCCAACTGGAGGTCAGAGACCAAGGTCTTTGACAATGGTCTCCATCGTTGAAGACCGTCTCCAACAATGGAGACGAACATGTCTCCACTGTCGGAGAACTATTCTTCGACGATGGAGACCCATTTGTCTCCATTGCTAGTGCATTTAAAAAAAAAAAAATTATTAGTTATAATTAAATTAAAATATATATTATATTAAACTTAAATATATTAAATTTTTTTTTAAAAAAAAAACTGACTTTAAATTTGACTTGAATGATATTTTAGTATTTTTGTATCCTTGACCTTTGACTGTGAATTTAACAGTGATTAACTAATAGCATATGAGGTTTGTGCTAAGTTTTTGAAATTTCAGAGGACATTAATGTGAGTTACCAAAATATTATCATTTTCGTGCAATTTCGCCAAAACTCAGGGGACTTGTGCAATTTACCCATTTTTTTTAATGATATTAGTTTTTTTCCTTAAATTATTCATCACCTTTTACCACAGACTACTGTCAAGATCGGCCTAGATGAAACTCTAATAGCACGACTTGGACTGCTCATCTCAAAAATCGAGAAAAAACTATCCACACAAAGATAGAAAATGTAAGGATTGAACCTGCCATCTGATGGATAGGTGGAGTGCGCCTTTTAACCAGGCCACTCACTTACCTTTTAATGATATTAGTTTCGATGATACGAAATACTATCTTTGCCAATGGGCCATAATTAACAAATTGTGCACTATGAAAAAGTAACATGTGTAGACCCACTAAAGTTGTATGTACACCCCTTTTATACATACCTTGTTGTTTTAAAAAATTATAAATTATAATTATGACACTGTTAAAGGGGTGAACCTATTAAAGTGCTGTATAAACGGTTTTAAGGGGGTGTAGATATCGACACTCCACTATAAAATGCTGACCTGCAACTTTGGCTAAGGATAGACCCACGCCTATGAAAGCATAAGCGAAAGACATTATAGCTGCAATGATGGAGAGCCCTGAAAGGTTATGAAAATGTGGTATTTGACTTAATATCAGCTGAATCACCCCAAATATGATCATATACATATTGTTTGATTCATGACACCCTGCCTGATGCCCATTCTTATGAAAGCAGTTTGATCTTTCCACGGCCCTGTACATTATAAAAAATAAATTATTAGCGGACCAATTGTGTACCAAAACAATCGCTATTAATATTTAAATATACTATCGAAAAAATATATTTAATCTTTTTTACTCAAATGATGTGACAGGAATGACTTGTTGATAATATGATAGTTATAAATCAACTTATCACATCACTAAAACTATAAATTCAAACAATTTTTTAGGTTATTTACCATTACTCTTAATAAAATAATTGTTTGGATAACTTGATAATTTAAATTACAATAGCACTAAAAAGATTTGGGGGATTCAAAATTACTTACACCATACTAATGGATGCAGTGATTGTGTAACCAACTGTTATTCCAATGAGATTTGTATATTGGACTATAGCGCAGAATTTGTACCTTACCCCTCCTGTTAAAAGAGAAATAGAGAGTAACAATTAGAGGATCTCGGGAAAACCTGACTATTAAATCTAGATCTAGGATTTTAACTATATTCAAGACAACTTGGTAGTCAACATTAATGTTTTGAAAACCCATATATGAAAAATAGTTGACAATGCAGTTGTGGTGTGATGGTAAACTCCAGTCCATCCATGTTGCTTTTGGTGGTTACGAGATCTACTCGCATGTATCTCATATATGTGGGTTGTTCCATCTCGTTTTTTGAGAGTTAATATTCAGATCACGCTTTAAAATCATATCGTAATTATTTCGATAGCATCCTGAATTGGTCTCATTAATCATTAAAAAAAAAAAATTGTTACGATTTTTTTCATACCTAAATTGTTTTTGACAACATCCTTGTAAGTATAGTTTCTTCTCCCGGTATTGTGAGTCCTGTAAGAGTCAGCCAGAAGAGTAGAATTGTAATAAGTGATAGCAGAGAAGGTCAAGAGGGCAATAGGCCCTGCAATCCAGCCCAGTTGAGCTAAGGTCCATGCAAGTGATAGTACTCCTGACCCAATCACGGCTGTTATTATATGTGCACTTGCAGTCATCACCGTTCCTTCATAAACCATGAAAAAAAAAAAAAGTCTTAATTACAAATTAAACTCTAAACAAACATTAAAGAAACTGAGAGATTGCTAACATTATAATTTCATGATGATGAGATTTTTTCATTTAACTTAATGGTGGTACTATAACAATAACACAATTCTAAGTTTATTATTATTATTTTCATTTGAGAAAGAAAATTTAAACTTACAACCCTAGTTTCGTTTAGAGATCTGATTACTAACCAGACAATGCCTTCAATCATAAGACAATATCTAATTAACAATAGCGAAGTGCACATACCAGTTCGTTTTAAGCGACCATCATCATCATATTTAGAATCAACATAGCCGGTTTCTATGGGTAGGGTTCTATTCTGCAGCTCCAGTGCCATCTGTCTGATATGTGGTGTGTGTCTTTGTTATGTAGGCAAGCAAGCTGACTGAGAGTAAAATAGGGGCTTTAAAGAAATCAAAGGCACTGAAAATGGTAAAATGAATTGTAAGCTAGCTGGCAAAGATGAATTGCGTATGAAAAATGATAAAGGGCACTAAATTGAATTGTTTATGGTAGGCAATGTGAGATCTTACATTGGTAATACATATAATGTCACCTGAAGGCTTTGTTTGGTAAGTGTATGTGTATGAGTGTATCTAAGCAAGTAAAAGGATTACCTATACCATAAAAGTAGGGTAGACAATTACAGAATTTTTACTGCATTTTGTCTTTTATAATTACTGCCATGTTATCCAGCAGATTATGTCTTAATGATATACTTTGTTTTGTGTTTCTTTTTCAACTGTCAATTACATATCTTTTCTTTTCTTTTCTTTTTTAACTTCAAAAATATATATACATTTCTTTTTTTTTTTCCTTCCTTTTAAATTCTATCAATTACATTTCCATTTCAGAGTTTTACACCTAATTATGTACAGACAAAATGCACGTTGGAACTCAAGAAATCGAAATAATAATTTTTATGTATGGGGAGCAGACTGACGGTAATGAAATATATGCAAGTTTGTTCATTCGAATTTTATTATCGATATGACTTATTAACAACTCAATAGCAAATATATGTGTGTGCTTATATATATATATGAAGCAGGATCAGGAGGCATAAATTTTGATATAATTTATTGATTATTGGATTATGAAATTTTAAATAGTTTATATCTATTCACACTTTTATATACAATTTAATTTTACAATTTAGATAAATGTGTTGTTCTCTCTCCTCTCTCTCATAATTACATCATCTCTCTTCTTTTCAATTACTATCAAAAACTCACCAATTAAAAGCAATCATTGCTGGCATTTTAATTTTTATTTTCCTCTCATATACTTAATCAAAAACATAAAATAAAGTTACATAATCAAAATATATTATTATTATTTTTCTCTCATGTACTTAATTGTTTCATTTCAACTATATGTTAATTTGATTAAAATTTAGATCAAACTTGGATCCATACCATATGTTAACAAATTTGGAACCTATTGTCATCTAAATTTTATTTAAACTTTTGAGAATTACAACAACATTAATAACAATAGGTTTTTAAACCAGTTATCGAAATAATAAAAATAATAAAATAAGGCTTTGATTAAAATATCCAAAATAAAATATATGGATAACAGTCTTAATTAACTATCTATATGAATACAAAATAATAATAATAATAATAATAAACAGATTTTATTAAACATCAATAGAAGCAATAACATATCGAAGGACATGGATTGGATCTCAATTTTGCAAAGCGAAAAGGAAAGAGAAATAGAAGGGCAATAGTGGAATTTTGGGAAATGGTGAAATAAATTGGTGGGTTTTTAATCGGTGAGTGTTTAATATTAAGTAAAAATGAAAAATAAAAATGATAGCATTAATTGTTTTTACTTGGTAGATTTTTAATATTAATTGAAGAGAACAAAGATAATATAATTATGAAGAGAGATGAGAGAAAACAACAAATTTATGTAGAATGTAAAGTTGTTAAATTGTATACAAACGTGTGAGTGGATCTAAACCATTGAAATTTTTATCATCCAATGGTTAATAAATTATATTTAAATTTATGTCCCTTGATACACACACACACACACACACACACACATATATATATATATATATGATGGGGAAGGATGATTATATTTAAGGAAAATTGCCTACACTTTTATTTTAGAATAAGGGTAGAACTTGAATCCTTGACCTGGTTTTTTTTTTTATTTTGAGAGTGAACCTTTGCTATATTGTTAAAATATTTGTTCAAATTCAAAACCCTATGTGTCTCTCTCTCTCTCTCTCTCTCTCTCTCTCTCTATATATATATATATGTGTGTGTGTGTGTGTGTGTGTGTGTGTGTGTGCGTGTGTGTGTGTGATGGGGTAGGGAGATTAAATCCAAAAGAAAATTACTTACATCTTATGTTTTAAGATAAGAATAGAACTTGAATATTTGACCTCTTTTTTAAAAAAAAAAAAAAAAATTGGGAGAGTGAACCCTTGCTATAATATGTTATATTGTTAAAATATTTATTCAAATTCAAAATCCAAATGACACAGTAAACTAATTTGTAATTATTATATTACTATCATATTTCTTCATAATTAATATGGTTATTACGGATCAACTAAGCACATCACTTGATGAAATTTTTGACAATGTAGCTAGTATCATTATATATATATAGCCACATTGCTTAGGTTGTATAATTAAAAGCAATTTAGCATTATAATATATATAGTACTTGAATTTGATAATCTAATTAATGTGAATGTGAATGATATATCATTAATTGGACCATTATATATTGTGATTATGTCTAAGATAATATACATTGTATGTTGTGGTTGTGAAAGTTTGCTACACTTTTGACAACATATGCATCAACAATATATAAATGCGTGTTGCTAAAACTTTCAACAATGCATTTTGCATGTTGTGAAAGGCCTGATTTATCATAGTGCTTTTAATATTATATAACTATAGAAAAATACATACAATAAGGTTGGTCTAATGGTATACCTGTCGAACGTATGCCATGAGGGTTCAAGCTATGCACCCCTCTTAAACCTTGAATTAATTGTAATTATTAAAAAAAAATGGTGAATGACCATTAGAAACATGAAAAACAAAAAGATGAATTTACCCTCTAAAAATAATTTCAATAGGGTTATTTTAATTTTCTTTCCAAAATATATATATAGGGTTATTTTAATTTTAGCTAAAATATAATAAAATAAGTGAAAAAATGGATCTATCACTATCAATCTCAAAATGGACCTAGAGATAAAAATATAAATTAAATAAAATTAAAAAATAGATAAAAATAAAATAAAATATAAAACAAGGCAGATCTACACCTTCTATTTTAGATTAAAATTATATATATATATATATGGTTGAACCAGATCAGCCATCAATCTAGAAATAAGGTGAATGGGATCTGGTTCAAACTGATCTTTCAAACGATATGTTGGAACCAAGTTTCTTCAATGACAATCTACTTTCATCACTTGATTTATGGTCAATCTGGTATGAAACCAGCTGAACATCTACATCTCGAGATGGAGGTAAGTCCTCCACTAAAGCTGGAGGTATACTATATGAACCTCTGTCGTCAAAGGTGAAGATTGTAATATCCTTAAATTGGCCCAATAGGATCCAAATGATTAAGATATAAATAGTTGGAAATAAGCCCATTAATTTACAAGCCCAAAAGGTTTGACGTTTTTTTTTAAAAAAAAAAAGTTGGCTTTAAAATACAGCCGTTGGCTTCGTTAAATACACCCCTTTTGTTTTTTGTTTTAATAATAACAACAATAATAGTAATCAGTGGGAGTGATCCCAGGAGGAATTCTAAACTCTATTGGATTATATGAATTTAATTAAATGGTTGATTACTGTTATATTCATAGTGTGTATGTCTCTTTATGGAATCATTGATTTAATGAATAAAAAAGTCCTGAAATTATAATTTCATGTGTTATATTTTGGAAAATGTGAAATATATGGAATTTGTGAAATAAAAGAAATGTGGTAATATTAATAATAGAGATAGTTGTAGATTTTTTGTTATTGTAGTGTTGTGGTTAGGGTTTTACCCTAGGTTTGCCCGGAAATAACCTTGAAAGAAAGAGTTATAATACAAAGTATCGTGGTCAAGTTTTATTCTGTGCTATTAGGAATGATCTCGAAAAAGAAGTTACAACACTCCTCATACCAGTTAGGATGAGATAGTACCCTTGTACTAGTGGTACTTGTTTATTGGTACCCTTGTATTGTGGTACTAGTTTACGGATAAATTCTGCGGATCCATGGTTTGATAATTAAAAAATGTTTACTTGTTCATTGATGAGATAATGATTTGGCATTGAAAAATTGATACTTATTCTATTTATTATTGCATGAATTGATGTTTAATCGTGTGATTGATGTTCAAGTACAGTTTAATTTTGTTTCTATTAAGATTATTATATTTGAGAGAAGAATATTGATTGATTATAAATATCTAGAATTTAGGATATTCCTTAACAAGCTTGGTAAACTCACCCTTCTTTTTTCCCAAGTTACAGGGCCTGTTGTTCCACGACTATTTTGCAGACCAAGGGTTGTGGTGCCACAATTGTATAGACAAATAGCCTAATATGTGTCAATCCTCATTTTTGAAGTAATTATCGAGGATTGTAATTACGTATATATTTATTCAGACTTTAAGAGTTAATATTGTAAAACATGGAGTATTTATACGACATATATATGATGATTGAACTATGTGAATATAATTTGAAGAGACGAAACCTCAATTTGTGTTAGATTTGGTTGTACATTATTTTGCAGTATAAATGTAGGCAACTGAAATTTTTGGAAAGTTTTAGAAACAGAGAAAAGTCTCATGAAGTTTTTATAAAATTATAAATTTTGAGTTTAAAGTTCACATAGAACTTTTTTATGACTTATATTTTTTACTTATTTTTCTACAAAGGTTTAAAAATCACGTACTTGATGGATGATGGAGAGAATTTTTTTTTATTGTTTTATTAATTTATATAAAGAGTAAAATGGTAATTTTAAATATTTTACATTATTTTTATATGAAATGCTCAAAGCAACCCTCATTCTATTAAAAAATTGATTAACTGTTGATTGTGAAAGAACTACTTTGATGAATTTTTGAAACTTCATCGATGACCAAGACCAAATATTGATTTGCGAAAGAAAAATTGATAATTCGTCATAACATAAAGTTAAAAATAAACTCAAAAAATATTACAAAATAAATTTCTATGTAATATATTAAAATACAATTATATTTATGTTAACACTAATAGAATTAAATCAATAAAGACAGTTTAACCATTTAAACAAAGGATAATCCCAATTTCCCCCTATAGTTTGAATAAATATCCAAAATTCCCCCTAACAGTTAAGTGATTTTTCAAAGTTATGGGAGATTTTGACTATTTGTTCAAACTACAGGGGGGAAATTAAGATTATCCCTTTAAACAATCTATTGGATATCATATTCATTAGAGAAGTTTCATAAACAAGCCTCCATTTGCTTAAAATTATTACAAAATTAAATCATATTATTATATGAACTTTTTATCTAACATCTCTTTTACACCAAAATTATTAAATAAACTAGTTTCAATGGATAAAAGCACAATATGGGGTTTAGCTACTTTGAGACTCTATTGGCTAGACTGCTGTTCGTTGTATGGTCATTATTAAAAAAAAAACAAATAAAAATAAAAACAAATCAATTCCAGTTGGGCTCCTACAGTGGAGATAGCCTGCACTCCAAGCAGGGAGATCGAAAAAATGATGGCAAAACTACTAGACATTATGACATTGATGAGTATAATTCTTATTCATTTAAATTTACACAGGAAGAATCAGGTAAAACAAAGAAAATATGATACATATATACATGTATTTTATGTTTAACACCAGTTCATGCAACAACATTTAGTATATCAATTTATATTAGGAGCGATTTGCGATATCCTTTCATCTTCCAAAAGCGCATATGGATCAACATACTGTGGTGGTGATGCAGGTGCGTTATTTCCGTCATGAACAAAGGCTGGCCCGAAATACTGCCCAACAAGAAACAGCAAACCGATCAATATCACAGTAATACAACATCCATTGCTGAAGCCTAACAACTACTTATAATCTAAGAACAAATTACTGATTAACAGCAAATCTCACAATTGTAAGGTTTCCCAGTGACAATGTTTGACCATAAGCAATAAAACTTATGGCAACTGATGGCTTGCTATTTGAAATGCATTTTTGTTTTTCATTCTTTTTCAATTCAGTAGAAATCGGTCTAGTGTCTTGCCAATCTAGAGCAGCAGATTGCTCAAGACAAATTATCTGCGTACCTTTCTTTCTTAGTTGTTCTAAAATATCTAAATTGATGCACAACCAATCAATGACCAGTGCCCACCAAGAATAAAAGAAGCCGCAAAAATCAGCAGGAATCATATAGCTAGTACTAGCTAAAGAAAAACATCATCTCAATAGCCAACACAAACTTCCAAATTAACTTCGAAGGCGATTTAGCCACACATTATTGTTTCCTCATTGGCCATAAATATTAACTGAATTTTTCCCATGCCTTCACTATTCCTACTCAGAATTAAAGTAACTTAAGATAGATGTGAATAATGTATTTAGAAACAATCTGCAGCTATACTTTTGTAATATAGAAAAAAGAGGAGAGAACACAAAAGAGAAAGAAAGCAGTTATACTTTAAAGTTCAAGCAAACTTTAAAAAGAAATTGACTTATTATTATCCACCTGCCAGATGGTTAAATGTTCCAAATGACAACAGAGCCTACCAAAACATATTTATTATAATTAAGCAAAATCAAAAGATATTTGGCATTGGTGATTTTTAGCATAGTATAACAATAGAACTATACAGAGAAAAAATAAGAGTGTATCTGAGACAACAACAAAGAGAGCTTACAAAGTAGAGGCCTGAAAAGAATGCCATAGTTATCAGGATCAACGGCCAAAATCCCAAGAAAAATGTTCCTCCAAGTGTTAGCAGAAGTTTAGCCCGTGGGATTAACCCCTGAAACAGGTAAAAATGTAAGTTCATTCATTCTACCTGTTTCAGTGTTGTGTGCGTACAAGCAAAGAAAGAAAAAGATTTCCTTCGAAATATATTGAGAGATTACTCCTACTACAACTGCATTTGACATATTAACAAGAAATAAAACTGCTTGTAAATTCAACAGGATATGTAACGAACACATGTGCATTTTGTTAGTAAGCAAATTCAGGATATGTAGACATAATATACAAAGGTTTTAATGAGAAGAATACAGAACTGTACAAACATTTTTTTTTTTTTTTAAAAAAAGTCTCAAACTAACACATAATAGCCAACAGAAATCACATTTCCATACAAATAAACCACACCCAAATCTAGGTCATCATTCGATCATGGGAAATGCCGAGTTTGTTCTATTCTCTTCAAATAAATGAGCTACTGGATCCAGACAGCAGGTAATAAATAATTGAAATTTCCAACATACGACCGATGATTTTCAAGTTCCAAATACATTTTTATGCAAGTGGTTTTGCTAACCTCAAGGCCTTCACTGTTCAATGCCATGGATCGCTCCCTCTGATTAGATAGGTTTTTGTCTAATTCAGTTGAGACTGCATTTCTCTTGGAGAAACCTCCCTCTGCTTCCCTAACTTTCGTGTCATCATCCGTTCCATAGTCAGTCCTGTTTGTGTCCTCAAGCAATGAAGTTGGATTCATACCTCTCCTCCTTAGTTCCTTCATAAATAATGACTCAGGAGGTTCTTCACCTGGAGAAGATTTTCTATTAGGCAAAAAAATGGAATCCTAATGATTAATTAATAAAAGCAATTTTAATTGAGCCTATTAAATTATTAGTTATCATCAAACCTAAAAATTTAAACTAATAGAAAATAATTCAACTATAGGTTATGATATCTTAACACGTCTCTCACGTGCAATATGGTGAGATAACAAATAACGGACATATATCAAACGCTCCCTACCATATGCAACAAGATGACAGATAAAGAGGGGAGACGTATAGGTTATGATATGTTAGGACTCCCTTCATGTGCAATGTAGACATATAACTGATGACAGATATATGTTAAACGTCTTCTATCATATAACGTGTACAACAAGATGATAGATAAAAGAAGAGAAAGTTTAAACTAGACAACTCCAAAACTTTAATACCGTATTAGTATTCATGTGCTTAAAAAGGAAATGAACCACTATAAACCTTAAGGCCACAATAGCTTAACATAAATCATGGACAGGATAACAAAAATTACACAAGTCTCAAAATATTTATGCCACAACAACACAAGTCTCAGGTGTTAGCATACCTCATTAACTAATTACCAAATTAGCATAAAGTCGTAGTAGCCCCCACTCATCTCATATATAAATAACTAGTTAACCCACTAAACAACCTTCAATCTTTTCATAAAGCACATGGAAAGATCATGAAAATAAATATAAAAAAGAACAACTTGCCATTGGTTTGGTTATCGCCGTCTTGAAGACTATAGCAAACCCTAAACCTTCTCCTGTCAAAAAACCTGGATCTTCTGTGACAACCTCTTGACTTGAGAATCACTTTGCCCGAATACGAATTTCCCGGGAAATTAGACCGGCGAACGGGCACTGGACCGGATTTCAGAATATGAAGAGAAGCAGCGGTGGCGGGGGCGGCCATTTTGTTGTGGATTTCGTTTTTATCGTTTTTGTTTTTGTTGCATCAATCGAAACCGAATTTCATTGTCAGAAATGAGATTATTATTATTTTCGTTCTTGGAAAATAAGGAAAAAGAAAAGTGAAGAGAATCAAGTTTTTCTTTGCTTTTGTAATTTAGTTGCGACGCCGAGTGAATGAGCGTATGTGGAGTGGCTAAAGTGCGCGGAAGATGACGTGGAAGTTAGTTTGTGGTTACGAGTTCGCGGCTGTTGAAGAGAAGAATGGAGACGTCTCACTGAGTGACTGCTGTAGTATAACAATTTTGAAGCCTCTTCATAAAAAAAAAAAAAAAAAAAAAAAAAAAAAATTTGAAGCCTCACGTGAGGTTCTACAGCCTCCATCTTCCCATAATTTTGTCTTATTCACCGCCTATATATTTCCATTGTTTTTTTTTTTTGAATACAGGAACTGTAACTGGGACAAGCCCAGAGAACAACCAGGACCATTGAACCGAGATATTACACTGTGGCACGGCCTGGGGGACGACTCCCAAATGGGAGAGAGCCACCCACACGAAGGTGGGGAAGAGACCCACACTGAGGTGGGAAGACAACCCACACTGATGGTGGGACATAAATTATTAATATATTATATATTATATAAGATTATATATTATATTATTATATATATATAGAAAGTGGGGGGAGCGGGTGTCGAACCACGCCTACACTTGGCGTGGAAGTTGACTCCAGCAACCATTCGACATATTTCCATTGTTTGTGCCTACAATTCTTAGTTTTTTAAAATAAAAGTCAGAATTGGAGACCTACGAAAATTAAATAATTTAATGTCAAAAAAAAGAAATTTAAATAATTTAAATACAATTCAAATTGTATTTTTATAGTAAGAGAAATTTATTCATCAAAATGGAAAAACAGTCTATATGTCATAATAAATAAACATAACATAACTCAAATCTCTATTATAATACAGAATAGATATATATTAATAATTTGAATTATAAATAAATATGTATAATTAATTTATTAACCCGATAACAAATTCTGTTTGGATTCCATTCTTAGATGGATTCTTTTCCATGATAAAACATGGCCTAAATGTATATTAGGAGAATAATTAAGTCATCTAATGTGATATATTAAGAAATTTGTACATAGAAACATATGATTTGTTTACAAGAATAAAAATTAAAAAATGAAAACAATATTAATCAATAAAAATTATTTAATAGATGAATATTTTTCAGAAAATTAGCTTTTTGATTTAAGTGTAGTGAGACTGAGAGGTGTCCTTTATTGTAGTTTTGCCATATAATAAATTTGTCACACATATTAAAAGTGCATGGCTTGTCCTTCTCTAAGCAGGTTTTTACTTTTCTTTAGAGTACATTCCCTAGTTTAGGAGGCTCTTCCTATCTAAATCAGTTAGTTTAAGTGGAGGAGGTCTCATTATTTTATATTATTATTATTATTATATATTTTTAATAAAGGTTATGGTAAAATCAATTATTTTGGTTGAGGTTAATCATTAATTAATCATTTTAATTTAATTTAATAGTTAATTTTAGTTGACTTTGTGTAATTCGATAACAATTACAAATCTAAATTCATCCAAAATAAAGAGAAGTCATGTTATCTGGCATATGTTTCTTATATGATTATGTGATTGTTTCATATAATTATTATGTAGAAAAGATATATTTATCAATGGGATGAAGTTAATAAGCGTTTCTTGAAGTGCGTCACCGTTTAATTATCCTTTTGATTTTATATTTTTAGAAAAGGACACCATTGTAACTATAAATTTCACTCAAACTAGCTTTTAAAATTGGTTTTTAAAGTAATTGACAAAATATACATATCAATGTACTAATCTAGTCTCAGATTCATGGAAACATAAAGTTTCAGCAAATGATCGTTGTCTTCTAATACACTAAAACGTTTCAAATTAGATTTCTCCACTAAACTTCAATTATTGAAGAAAGTTACGTATCAATTATTTAATATATATAAATTATATCTCCACATGTGCCGTAATTTCAATAGTCGAAATGTCCCCACTACAATACAATTTTGCCAAATCAAACTGCCAAAAGTCCCAAGTAGACTTGTCCACTCTCCATCCATGTGACTCACAGCCCAAGATTTTGTCAGAGCCCAGAGGGCCCATTTGATCCCACACTTGCATTCCATCAATCTCTGTTTAAGCTCGATTCCAAACTCTACTCTTATATTTTAACTTTCAATAAAACATTTATCGCAAAAAAAAATCAATAAGACAAAATGAATCAATTTCAAAATAATAATAATAATAATAAAACAAAATGTATTACGTTATTTGTATTATTTTTAACGAATTCGTCGAGTTTATATTTAAAATTTTTATGAATATATATATGTCCACGTCCTTGAAGAATACATATATATTTTCCAAAATGTTGCAGTGACGAATAAGGAAGAGGGTAGGTTTGGTGTATACGCTAAGGAGGAGGAGGACAGCTACAAAGCTTGTATATGAGTTCACCTATACTTTCGGCATCAATGTTGACATGTTTGTCTGATTACAACCAGTTTGGTGACCGACAAAATTGAAACTTCCAAGTTTTGCACGTCATTTTTCACATGGTGGATTCATTAGTGCTCATCTCCAATACTAGTATATCATATATGGCACCGAAAGTTTAATTGGTAGAGATCATAAGAGATGGTTGACACTTGACAGATGAGATCTTGAAATAGCTATATGCAAAATAGAATCTAGATGTATGCATGTGTTAAATAGCTGACATAATGCGGATTTGGTCATAATAGTGAACTACGAAATCAGGAGTGTATGAAAATCAAAATCAGCAATGTTAAAGTGTAATAAATGGTATGAGAAACTTTCATCTAAAATGCTAATTGATAAACAAAAATAACAATTGTTGTAATCCCGAACCATACTTCTTCTAATATCCAGAAGACTGAGTTTCTCTTACAATTTACAATCAGCATAGAAACCATATACGAAACCTTCCATTACAGTAGGAAAAGCATGAAGATCGATGTTCTTGTGACAACTCATAGATTCTGTCATTGCATTGCTTTCTATTAGAACTTCTCTTGTTCTAATTCAGCAGCATGTTAAACTCTAACATCCTCTCAAGCAATGGTCTTCACCTGAATTGATTGGAATGCTGTTGAAGGAACATGAGCTGGAGTTAAATCTGAGACCAGCAAAATAGAATCCCCCTCTTTCACCATCCCTTTTGTTTTTATGAGATCTATGGTCTTTGATATGTTAGCCTCCATGTCATCTGACAGATCAACAAGAAGTGGAATAACTCCCCATTGCAAATTCATAGCCATTCGGGTGCTGTCATCATTCGTGAATGCAAATATGGGAGGGTATGGACGGTTTCGAGACAGGAGTGATGCCATATGCCCGTGTTTGGTGTACACAAAGATGGCATCCACGCCAAGGTTATTAGCTGTGGTAAAGAACAGTGATTAGAAGCACCATTATTAAATATATCCGTACCCGTTACATTATTATTGAAAACCAAAAGGTTTTACCGCTAAACATACCTCTTGGAGTTTAAGGTGTGTTTACTAACTGGGAATCATTAGAAGGGAAGGGAACTTGTTAATTCTTATTTTGTGATTCCAATGTTTACTAGAAATGATTATGAATCAAATTATGTGGACCTCATTTATAATTAGGAATTATGTTTCTTTAGGAACAGGAATTTACTTCCCTCTTCCCACCCAAGGAATCAAATTCTCTTTTCTAGATTCCGTTTCCAATGAAACTTGAATTTTATTTCATTCCCAATTAGTAAATGTGTCATTAATGCTACAATAACCTTGTTCAAATGGTGTTTCTAGAGCTTTTAATTAACAAGTGTATATTCAAGTCGATGCATAAATGCTAGATGATAAAGGGTTGAAAGAATGGAAAAGTACCCATTTTAACAGCAGAGTTGCATATCTGTTCTGCAATGCGATCTGGCAGTGATACTCCTAATTGATGCTGATAGAGTGCACTTTGTCGGTTTTCTTCACGACTCCATAGTTCCATTCTACTGCTGGTCATCCGCAACACAGAAACGGCCTTCTGTGCATATGGTCCAATTGCTGACTCGCCAGACAACATCAAGGCATCAGCATATTGTCTAACTGCTTCAGAAACATCTGCTACCTAATTATTTCAAAGAAGATAGCCATTCAAAAGAAATGTTATCTGCTTAATACACAGTGTGTGTTCAAGCATAATAATGTTAAGAATATCAATAGTCGTAGGATACTACCTCAGCACGGGTTGGGGTCGGGTATTCAATCATTGACTCGAGAAGTTGAGATGCTACAATCACTGGCTTGTTTAGTTGCCTGCATACATTAGTTATCACCTCTTGGACTGTTGGAATCTGTTCAAGAGGAATCTCAACTCCAAGGTCACCTCGAGCCACCATAATTCCATCTGAAGCCTCTACAATTTCTTCCAATTTTTGAAGAGATTCCATGTTTTCAATTTTCGCCAACACTTTTATTAACCTGAAATGACAACAGTTTGTCTTTAGCACATTATTCTAAACATATCTCGATAATTAATTTCAGTTATATACAGCAGCGGATCTATACCCCTTGTATTCGCAGAATTCAAAACAATAAACATAATCATTTATTGTTACCAGAGGCATAAAGAAATGATTATACCATAGAAATGAATAAATTGACCTTCTAATCCCGTGGAGAATAAAACAATATTACCAATTTTAGTTACTGTACATGACAGAATTTTTGGACATCCTTGAGGCCTTCACTTTCAAAACTCTAGTTTAGAATCATATCTTTCTGCTTCACTACCAGTTTGATGAGCTCAGAAAGGACATAATGAATAAAAACTCAACATCTACAACCATAGAGCTTAGAAGATGATGTATTTACAAAGTAAAGGTCTAAGTATAATGTGAGAAAGAAGAGTAAGAAAAGGGAATTCTGTCAATAAGAAAATGATGAGGTATTTATCCAGGAAGTATTAGAATTGTTATAATCATAAGTTCAGTGTGATATACAGAAAAGTAAATTCAAAATCCTTCTTTTTTTTTTCTCTGATGTGATGTTTCAGAGTGGGAATTTTGATATTTCAACTCTTTATGACCGTAAAACAGGTAATACATTCAAAGCTCACAACACCTTTGGCGCCACAACTGCCATCCAACGCTAAAGAAGAAACTTAATCTAATGATGCTACCTCACATCCCATAATGTTTGAGGAAACTTAAAGCTACAAATTGCAAGTAAATGCAAAGCTTTGGCTGATGAACTATGCAATAAAATATTATATAATCTTTACATTGTTTAAGAGATAACATCATATCATCTAAAAGAAAATTATTGTTGCGGTTGTAAGTTAAATTTGGTGATGTCTATTCTCTTACTTGGCTGATTTGCTGGAGAGATAATTCTTCAAATGCCTGATGGAATCAGCATTACTTACAAATGACATCGATATAAAATCAACACCTTCAGAAATTCCAAAGTCAATGTCTGCCCAATCCTGCAATACTCACAAGAAACTTATAATGAAACTAACGACATAATGCAAACATCACTAGTAATATTATCGATAAGAGAGATTATAAAATTAGTAATTATTTAGAGCAGTATGGATTGTTTTATGACTCTACTGACTCCAAGAATTTTTTAATCATATATATCACTTTTCTAGGAAATCAGTTAATATAGATTTCGACACTTCAATAGAATACTTTAAGATTGCATCATAGAGGTTGCCACAGAGATCCATGGACGATAGATCATTGTCATGTTAAAGTAAAAAGTGGGCTAAATTAAGTTTTCATGCAAGATATAACTGACGTAGTGCAACACAATCTCTAAAACAAATCTCAATATAAACAAGCTTATGAAATCAACCTTCTTTGATAAGGTGGGGAGCCCGTAATTTCTCTCAACAAGTTTCCCATTTCTCCAAAAGCTCAATTTTGCTCGAGGGAGGAAAAGACCAGGATCTGTGCACTTGCAACGCAAATCATTCCCAACTTTTTCAATCACCTCAAAGCTTGCCATTCCACCATCAATAACAAGCTCGTCACCCACTTCAATACCTGCCCAACATGAAACTTTATTGAGATACACTATAAATTTGGACAAAGATTATCACTTGCATTGTAATAAACAGATTGTTGATTCAAATACTAAAAAATCCACTACCTTCAGAGAAACCTTTGTTTGCTTTGACTGTGAACGGACGAGATCCCTCAAATTTTTCTGCAGTAAATAACCACATCGAATCCTCCTGATGCCCACATCAGTAAAACAAAACATATTAAACAAAATGGACCATCAAAATTACAAATTTCTTTCGCAAAAGCTTAAATTGAAGCCAACATACCACACCATATTAGAAAGATTGAATCTTCCTAATCCTACCAGTATATAATTGAGAATGAACACAAACCTCAAACTACTAAAATGATAATTACAAACCAAATAAATAGTGGGGTTGTTGAAATACATACCTCAGCTTTGACAGAGGAAGGAGCACCATGATCAACCACATGAATCTGACTACCTTCCGTGTCAATCATGACAGAAACACAAAACCCCTTTTGATGATTCAACCTCTTGATCTTCCTAATGACATCACAATGCCAGTCCCTAGTGTTGTGACACATGTTGAGCCTAGCTACATTCATGCCTCCCAAAGCCAACTTCTCCAAATCCAGCTCTGAACAACAAGCAGGTCCAATAGTACACACCATCTTGGTCTTCCTCATCCCCATAAACCCCTTCTCCCTCAACTCCTCCTCAGACACCACATCAAACCCCAATTTCAAATCACTCAAATATGTCTCTTCTTCTTTCTCAGTGTCCACCCGCACTTGTGCTTGGACTTGACTTTTGAATTTGAGCTTCCTTCCATGCCAAGAAAACCCTCCACTGAGAGAAGAAACCCGAGTCTTGAAGCTGGTGCTCGGGTTTCTTATGATGATCAGACTCCGATGAAGAAGTGAATCACTTGCAACTGCCATCGACTCCAACATTGTCAGGGGAATGTAAGTAGCACTCATCAGAATTCAATAATCTGAGAATTGAATTTGAAATGTTTTCGATGGAATTTGAGTTGTTTTGGGTTGAAAACTCCGTCAAGGGTCTTGGATTTTTCTTTTCACCAAAACTGCTCTAGTTGGGACCCGACATTTCCTTCAAGGAAGATCTCAGAAAATTGATTGGTACCATAACCACCGAATTTAAAAAAAAAAACAAAAAACAAAAAAAAACTATTATTGAATGGATTTGGCATTGGTACTTAATTACTAAACTTATTCACAAATGATAACTATTGAATTGGCTCAAATAATTACCGATCAATCTAAAAAATATAATTTATATATAGGATTAATGATTGGATAACGTAGTTAAACATTGACTAATGAAAGACGAAAATTCATATAACCTTATTTATTATTATTATCATTAATAAAAATTTTTTAAAAATTTATCTGAATTTGTCCATATCAATGATTGACCCCATAATTGAATATAATTATCTATATAAAATTTGTAAATTAAACTTGATGAGATTCGAATACACATAACTTTAATGGATGAAGATTTGAAAGAAAGGAAATACACTTCACATTGCAACTATAATTTATAAAAGCAACACAAACATGTCATCAATCTAAACATCAGCATCAACTTTTTTTTTTTTTTTTGTGTTTTAAAACGCTAACACTTTGTGGATAGAAGAAATATCATGATCTATTGAGGATGAATCATTGATAGTATAATCCTAATAACTACTTTTACAATCAAGAAGAAAATAACTCTTATTATATTATGTTTTAAATGATGGGGTGAAATTTGGCCCTATAACTTTGTAATATTGTAATTATTCTAGGACGGTGTGTTAAACACAAACATTGTTGTACAAGTGGGGCAGTTGAACTACAGCAGGAACCACAGCTAGTGGGACATGTGCACGTGAGAGGGGTTTCGGGGTATTAAAATATTTTGAAATTTATGGGTATCCTGCTAGCAGGAGCTGGTTTCCAAAATTAACGGTCAACTACCCATTGTAAAGGAAGCGGCTTTTCCAGATGGCGTTGGCCTTGTCGTTGTCGTGCTGCGACAATTACAATCGCAGTGGAGTGAGGGTAATTTGGGTATTAAAGTACAAGTAGGAGAACGAGGAAAGCGTAGGATTGCACGGACGCCATAAATCAGAGGGTAACAGACGGTGTGTTGTTGCCGTTGGTGGTGTCGGCTGTCGGGTGGTCCCGATCACGAGTGGCTTTTGATGTGCTTGGATTTTCAGCATTTTGCGTATTTTGGGATCTTTGTCATCGTGTGATGATCATACTGGATTTTTACCTACCGCGGCCTACCTTCTTTTCATTTTTTATTTTCAGAAATTTTCATAGTTATATTATAACAAGTTACCAGTTTTCAACTTGCTATTCCAATTTTAATCTACCTTATCCTTAAGGTTTTGAAAACTCGGTTATTTTACAGGCCAATCGTTAGTCAACCATTGGTTCCTCTATGATTTCTTCCCATTTTTAAAATTCCATATTTTCAATTGTCAATGTTTTAAATTTAAAAAAAAAAAAATTATTAAAATAGAAAGTGAGGGATATTTTTTGATTTTTCGCTCGAAAATGCTAGTGAAAGGTTATCTCTAGCGCACTAACGGTTGTCAACATTTTTCATGGCATGTTTGTCCAATAAAATGAAAAGTTTTCTAAGAGTGCAATTGCTCTAAGCTTGATGGAGTTTGTGCAATTAACCTTATTCGAAAATCCACTAGGAGTTGCAAATGATTAGATTGGCACTCAAAAGCCTAATCGCTTATGGTAGAATCTCTAACCCTAGTGGGCTAAGAGGCGTGGTTGTGGATGATTAGCCAAGCCATGTATGAGTCATTGTTTTTGATCATTCAACCCTGGTCTCTTTAATTGTACCATTTACACATATTATACATATATTTCCAGTTACTTAAGCATTTTAGAATTGCATTTTATGGTTAGAAATTTGGTTGACAATCCAAGCATATCTCTCTCTCTCTCTTTCTTTTTACAGTGGGAGAAGAGATTAAATTCATAAAAAATTATTTATACCTTGTATTTTAAGATGAAAGTAAGATTTAAACTTTTAATCTTTTAGGATCAAAGAAAATACTCAATCACTCTTATTAAGAGATAGTGTGCTACATCTATCTCTTAAATTGCCCTAAAGTTCAACAATATTAATAAAAATCTTATTTGTGATTCAAATCATTATAAAAGACAAAATTTGATGAAACTTACTATCCATTATTTCATTTCTGTTTGTAACGTTTTTAAGGTGGTTATTTTTATTTGTTTTTATGAATTGCAATGTTTATAGGGATAATCCCAATTTTTCCCCTGTAGTTTGAATAAATAGCCAAAATCCCCCCTCATTTTAAAAAATTTTAAGTATTAGGGGGGATTTTGGCTATTTATTCAAACTACAGGGGGGAAATTGAGATTATCCATGTTTATATAGCCATTATTTTATAAAATTTTTTGAAAAAAACTATGAAATTGTGTCTGAAAAAATAATTTCTAAAATAATAATATTAGTAATTACATATTTAATCTATTATTACAATATTCTAAGAAATTGTTTTGGATTTATTTCTGACTTATGATTAAGAAACAATTGCACAGGATTATCTTTAAAACATTATTGTTCTTGTTTATTTACTTTCCCAAATAATTGAATTCTTTTGGTTCAAAATAAAACAAAAATAAATAAAACCCTAGCCATAGAAAGAGTGCACACACTGGTCTAATACATTAGATAATTTTGTTAACCAAATGACAGCAGAATAATGAGGAGAAATCACCTTTAGCATAAATAATTGAATACTTCTCATCCACTTCAATGGTGGATGAATCCCCACAAAAAAACGTTTTACAAGTTTGTGTAGATAGTATTATTTCATTTTATGAGAGTATCCTAAATACATATTATGAGTTTTGTATGAATACTCCCCTTTTATGAGTGATTATCCCCTAATAATTTGTGTAGATAATTTTCTTTTGTTTATTGAGAGTACTTCATTATCTCTTATAATTAAGGTTTGACTCTCACGGTGTGCTTGTTAGTTTGAGTGATTGAACATCTTCCTTAATCCTAAAAAAGCAAGAATTTAAGTCTCACATTTATCCTTTAAAATATAAAATGTGAATAGTCCTCTTTATCGTTGATTGTAAGAGTAATTAGTCTCCCGTTTCTAGGACATAGTTAGTCTTCCATTTTGAGTGGTTATTCGAATTGTTCTGAAAGTATGTATTCTCGATGGAGCATTGTTATCTCCCATTTTGAGTAATTATTCTGATCGTTTTAACAGTGTATATTTTCAGTGAAGCAGTTAATTGTGAAAGTAGTTAGTCTTTTCTTTTTTTAAAAAAAAAAAAAAGTTTTAATAAAAAAACAAATGATAAATACTAAAATATCATCTGACTTTTGACAGATTATTTATATTTCCTCATATATTTTCATTTTTATTAAAAATTGCCTCTACCGTCAATATTTTAACAAAAACATTAGAAAAAGTTAAAATATCAAATTTACTCTTAGTTTAAACAATATTAAAATAAAAAAGGATAATCCCAAAAAATCTCCTACTTTTGACATATTATTCATTTTTCCTTATATAGTTTCGTTTTTATCCAAAACGTTGTCTAACTTTAAAATAAACAATTAAAATACATCTTGGGGATGTATGAAAGAATGATAATACTTTTAATGGTAACATATTTCGTTAGGTGGAGGTGGTTGATAGTTTGACTCTAGGGGTAAAAAGGAAGATATAATGAAAAATTAATTAAAATAATATTAATGTAAAAATCAAAAATCAAAATAAATAATATTAAATATAAAAAAAAAACATAATTTCATTTAAAAGAGATTGATAATGGTGGTTCAATTTGTGGGAGATTGATGATGGTGGTTCAATTTAAAGATGATGGTTTCATATCTTTAATCTTTGGGAGATTGATAGTGATTGATGAAACTCATAATCTGCTTATATATGTCATGCTTGAGATAAAGGAGATGGTTGATGAAAATCCATAATTCGTCACTCTATTTAGTCATGGTTGCAGTTTGAACATGTCAAGATAAAAAGATGGAAGAGAAAAATTCAGATGGATGAGATAGAGGTCAATAGAAAAGGTGGAGACAAAGAGATGATAATAGATTGTTCATCTCTAGTTTCGAGTTTTTTGTATTTGTTCTCTGGATTCTTCTAGATTAAACAAAACAATTCTTTTTAATTTTTTTTAATTAATTTGTTTTATTTTTTTAAAAAAAATTATATGTTTATATTATTTGTTTTGATTTTTTTACATTACTATATCTAATATTATTTATTTTAATTTTTTGATTTTAATATTATTTAAATTAAGAGTAAATTCAACATTTTAACTTTTTCTAACGTTTTTGTTAAAAAATTGACGGTAAGGGGGATTTGAATAAAAACAAAACAACATGAAGTAGAATGGATAATATGTCAAAAGTCAGACGGTTTTTTAGGATTTTTTCATTAATTTTTTTCATGTTTCCCTTTTTGTCTGTGCAGTCAAAAGGTCAATCATGTTCATCTAATGAAATCTGTTACCAGTAAGGGGTATTATTATCGTCAGTTTATACACTTTTAGAAAATATTTTGGATATTTATTTTAAAGTCTAATATGAAAAAAAAAAAAAAAAGATAATATAAAAAGTTAGAGGCTTTTTGGGATTATCCCAAAATAAATTACTAATAAGATAAGTTTATGGCTAAAAATTAGCCACTTTTCTTTTCATAGGTCATAGCTATAACCCAAAGGTTTTTGTAAAGAGCAAAATACACAAAACCCCCTAAGGTAAGGCTTTAAAGACTCATAGTCAAAGTTTGATTTTTATAACACAATGACCCCAAGTTAACAGTCAAATATGGTTAAATCAAACGGTTGACTGGTTTTTAACTTGTAATGACCAAAATACCCTTACTGTTTGAAATAATTTAAAATTATAATTTAAAATATTATTAAAATAAAATGATAAATAAACAAAAATAATTACTGGTTTTTCTCTCTCTCTCCACCAGCTTGCACCAGACACCAGATCGCCACCGCCATTCGCACGCCGACCACCAGCCTCCACAGCCACCCCCTCACACACCGACCACCACCATTCTTCTCTTCTTCTTCTTCTTCTTCTTCTTCTTCATCTGGGTTCGAAACGAACCCAGCATCTGGGTTCGTTTTTGAACCCAAATCTGGGTTCGTTCGGAACCCAGATCTGGGTTCGTGCGAACCCGCATCTGGGTTCGTGTTTCGAACCCAGATCTGGGTTCGTCAAATCGAACTCAGACATTTTTGGGTTCGAATCGAATCCAGATTTCATAAATCTGGATTCGATTCGAACCCAAAAATGTCTGGGTTTGTGAATAGGTTTGTTGATGATTCTTTTGTTTATGTGTTTGAGTTTGATTTGATTGTTGTTGATGATGATGAGTTTGGTTTGGGTGATGTTCTTTTGTTTATGTTTTGGAGTTGATGATGATGATTCTGAGATGGAATTTGATGATGATGATTGTGGTTTCGTTTATTTAGGGGTTCCCAGATGATTTCACCAGATCTGGGATGAACCCAGATGATGAACATCATCTGGGAACCCAGAAATTCATCATCTGGGTTCTCAGGTGTTTTTTCTTAAATTCTAAAATGTTAGTCGGTTTTTTTTTTTTTTAATTTTAACCATAATGACGAAATTACCTTTCCTTGCACTAACGTGGACTAACAGTCACAAACGGTTGGGGGTTAATATGTTATAAAATTCAAACATTGACTTCTTGTCTTTAAAGGCTTACCTCAGGGGGGTTTTGTGTATTTTGCTCTTTTGTAAAACACAAAAAATGTCTCATAAAAACACGTGATAGATTGTCTTTTAGCGTGTAGCTGCATTGGCAACCATACCTTCATGACCATACCTGGACTTGAGTTCAATTCCCCTTGCCACCAAAACGCAGCTGATTTTCTCTTGTTTGTGGTGCCTTTTCCGTCTCTTTTTGGGACCTTTCTCCCATCTATGAGAGCTTCTAGTTTCAGACCGTGTCTCAATAGCCTAATCAAAATAACTCGATAATGTTATTTATATCAATACTTCTAATGTAATATGTCAAAACAAAATAATAATAACAATAATAAAAGGTAATATATCTCTACACTTTGCAAGTTTGCATCTTTTATTCTCAAAATCCGCCAATGAACTTGAAATATGCATTCTTTGGAGTTGTTAAAAAAAAAAAAATCCCAAGTACAGAACTTTAATTAGAACTAGAATGGGTGCTCATACAGGCTACAGCCCACCACTCTACTGGTTCATGTCCATCAATTGAGGTAAGGTACTCGTTAGATGCTTACAACTTTTATCTTCTGCTGCATCAGATATTCCTATTGCTATTTATAAGCTTCAATCCATAGTAGACCGAGAAAACCAACCCGTCACAATATGTGTGTTATTTGAATTTAATACAAATTAAAAAGAGAGAGAGAGAATGATTCGAAAAGCGATAAATTAGATAATGAAGATATAAAAGTTGTGATAAGATCATCACGTCCATGTGGCAGGGCGCATCAATGCATTGATCATATGTTATGTTAGAAAAGATGAGAAGAAGGAAAAAAGTTGTGATAAGGGTTAATATAAATATTCTTGCATTTTATAGAAAGGGATTCCACTGGGGAAACATATCCCTACCATAAACTATGTTAAATTCGTAATCGTTTAATATAATCACAAAAAATGATACCAAAGATTTTACCAACTAGTCAACTTCACTTTAAAATCAGACTACATAAAGCAACCAAATATTCCTATTATTAAATGTAACATTCCATTCCATTCCACCATTAATATATCCCAAAAAAGGCCTATTGGTGGATTCATTCACATTCGCTACAAGATTTATGCCACATAATCTTGAAACTTTATAATTAAATTTCAATTAATTGCCCGACAGAACAACTGCTTGTTTCTGCGTGTGAATCAAATTTGTCAGTTGACGATTTTCTTTCCCTTTTTAATGGGCATGAATCAGATGTTCTTTTAGGTTTTTTGTTGGTTTTTGGGAAAGAATCGTTCCATTATCGTTATGCTGTTTTTAACAAAATTTTGATACTTCACAGATTATATAAAATTATAAATGAATTGTTGCGTTCTATATATAAAATTTTGTTTAATATCAAAATATATGCAATTGTGCCCTACTCGGCACCTTGGCATCACATAATCTATAATTAAATCATTTTTTTTATTTTAATATTACATAACAATAATACTACGTTTTTAAATAGTTAATAGCAGAGAAACTAATATATATACATATATATAATAGTTAATAATTATTGTAAATTTGTTTAGAAATTTTGATAATAGTAAGAAATCTTTAATGCATTAAGGTACATAAATTAATTTTATTTAATGTTATCGTGACTTAATAACCGATCATATGCATTTTTTAAATAATATGACGTTATTTTAATATACATCAATTGCTTTGAAGGTTTTTCAAGAAGCACCTGATTATATATTTCACCTAGCATAGGCTAACTGTGGGTCAAATATATAAAAAAGGACATATGCTAGTTAACAACTGTATTCCACTACTGCAACTCAGAACTGAAACATGAAATTGATGACGAAGAAAAACGTGTGCACTTAGATGAATTATTAGTCTAAAGAGACATGAAAGTGAAACATGTGAAACACATATACCACCTGCTTGTCTCCTAATATGTCGATTCCGCATTCAACGGTATTCCTCATACTACGCGTGTCCAATGAGTCATGCTACAGCATTGAAGGCCTTACTAAGATGCTTGATAAATATTAAAATATATAGATATAATATTCAACGTCTTTATAATATTGATATATTATTTCATTATGTAGAAGGTCAATCTATAATAGATTAACTAGGAGTAAGGCCCTATTTGGGATGAATGGGGAAGAGCTTATTTTGACTTCTTGAAGTCAGAAACCATTTTTACAGATGTTTGGATGAATTCAATAAAAAAGCTTATTGTAATTGGAAGCTCTTATACCCAAAGTTACTCCACCCAGTTTCTCTTGAAAGCTCTTCTTGAAAAACACGAGAAGCTAAAATTTGTTTAATGAAGCAATTTAAAAATTTTAGCTTTTATTTCTCTTATTCTACTGTAAAAAAATCAAAAGTATAAGTTATCCCAAACGAACCCTAAGTCTTATTGATCAACTTCTCAGAAAATCAGAAGTCTATAACCTACACAAATCAAATAAAGGAGTGAAAATGATCTTAACATCGACATTTTAACGTTCAAATCAGTAATGAAAATGAGATAAAAGAATAAGAGATAAACTAAAGTCGAAGGAAAATGACAATGTCGATCGACTTATGACACCATGGAACTAATAAGAGAATAAGAATGCAGGAAGTGAGTATGCTAGAGCCTTGAAGCGTTGGGGTAGCGATCCGTCACAGTGGAGGCAATTACTTTCAGATCTTTGAGGATGCTTGTACTTAAAAGAGTAAGTGTAAGGAAGTTAGATTCCTATTTCCTTTGATGGCTCACTCCCTATATAGGCCATAAAAGTGCCGATGGAAAGCACGCTAGAAGGTCAAAGTTTTGATTTTTTTTCTATAATTACCAAAATGCCACTTCATTTAATCTAGCATTGTGATCTTTTGTTGATCTTCACTTCCCAACAATTTTAATTCTCAGCCTTCCAAATTATATGTCTCTTATACTTTCAACTTGTACTTGCTTACGTTTTTCTTTTTAGTTAAATGGTTATTGAGCTTTCCAAATTTTATATTCTAGTATTTTAATTAGATTTAATAATTTGATTAACGAGATTAATTTTTAAATTTTAATTTTTTAGATCAAAATTGTTAAGTTATAATCAATTAACCATTTTTTTCTCTCATATTTTTATAGTTTTGTTCTATTTAAAAATCAATAAAACAACTTTAAAAATATTAAAAGAAAAATAAAAACCAAGCACAATTTTATGAAGTAATTTTATTGACTTGGTAATATCTATCATTTGTCACATCTTTATCTAGTAAATGTAATATATAAATTCCATTAATTGAAATTTATATTGTCGATTTGTAAATGATAATTTTTTTTTCCAAATTATCGAAAAACATTTTAAGAATTGTATTAATGTTTGACAATGAAAGTTTCAAAAATTACATAATAATTTCTTATAGGAGAGTGTGTATTAATATTGAGGTATTGAAAGAACAAAAATGATTTTTTTTTTAAATATATTTTTGAATCTTTAATGTATGCCCTTTAGTACAAGTTAAGAGAAACCATAATTGAAAAAAATATATATATACTTGAATTGTTATCATCTTTTGATGATAATCAAAGTGCCCCCTTTAGCATAAATTTTTGGATTTACCACTGGTTGGTGCAAAAGATCAAGCTTTGATTGTTCTGCCGTTTAGTGAAAATAATATGTCTATTGAAGAGTCAAATCCTTTAGCAAGTGAAAAATCATGGAGACTGAAGGGTCAAATCCTTTTATTGGAGGGCAGTCTTGATAATTCATTTTAGTAAGTGTCATTAAAACTCAATTTAATATTTTAGTGCTAGTTTATGAAGTAGTTAATGTCTTTTTTTTTTTGGAAAAGGACGTCATTAATGTTTTGATCCTATTAGGTGAGATTTAAACTATTTAAACTTTATAAGTTTTGCATTTAACTAAGCAAACTCAATGGTGTGCAATATTCTCTTAACACGACAGTGGCTAAATCTTAATTGAGTTATAAGTTAGAGGAAATTGCACAAATCCTCATGAGCCTAGATGAAATTATATCAATATGGTAAGTTTGACCATAATTACAATAACTTATTTTGAAGTTTCAAAAGTGTAATACAAACATTTTTTGTCGCTAGTCATCCACCATTAAAGTATGAGTTCACTATGGTCAAAGGTCTAAATGAACAAAATACCTTGAAGGTTAAATTATAATCACCATATTTTATTATTTTAATCTAAAAAATTGATAATAATATTAATTTATTAATTTCATTAAAAAAAAAATTAAAAAAAATTTCATTAAAAAAAAACTACTCCTCCAGTTGGAGGAGATCTGTGCATCTCCACATATCTCCTCCAATCGGAGCAAATCTTAACGGATGATCTCTTTATCATTCTTTTGGAGTTTTTTTTTTTTTTTTTTTTTTGTAAAATAATAATAATAATAATAATTTGTTTTTTTTCTCTGTTTCGATGAAAGAAAAATGAATTGTTTGGTGTTATTCTTTGGAGTTTTAGATTGGATTGAAGTATTGGTCCTTGATGATGTTGATGAATATGGAGACTTGAGTTGTCTTGAATGTGGGTTGATGGTGATGAACTTATGATAATGGTGATGAACCGGTGATTAACTAATGATAGAGATGGATTGATTTTTTTTTTTTAATTTTTAAATTAAATTTTTGTTTTCTAAGATAAATAATATATTTAATCTAAATTTATTATTAAATTGTTTATCATTTCTATATGAACCAATTTACCCTTGAAATTTTGTACTTCACAGTGGATCTTTAACGATTCTCTAACAGTAGAGGGCGTTTATGTCATACGTCTGAAGTCCAAGTAATTTGTTGTAATTATAGCCGAACTTTTTATATCATCTCACCTTGGAGGGGGTTTGTATAATTTCTCCTATAAGTTATAATAACATGAAAATGTTAGTTATCTCATATTATATGCATTTTGAAAAATAGTTAACTAGAAGCACTTGATATACATAGGAGATATCGCCTGCGTCTAGTTGCACAAGATTGGTTATATATATAAATTCCCCCCAGACCACCCCGCACCACACACCCCCCACCAAAAACAAAAAAAATAAACCCTATCTTTTCCGTGTACATTAATGGTTGATACTTGATAACGCAGAGGTGATATAATAATGATAATTTTGAATTGGCCATACAAGTTTTAGTTGCGGTCCGATGATTTTTTAATGGTGCAATTACAAGCCAGTTGATGGTCTCTACAAGATCATGTCTTATTAAAATACAATTATATTGTTCAACTGACATACGTTAACAGATTGGGATATAAATAATCCACTATTGCTTATGTTTCTAAGACAAAATAATATAATTATAATCACTTGATAAAAGGATAGGCTTTGTACTAAAGCAATCAAAAGTAAACACAAATTGACGTGACTATATGTTGTCTTTATTATTATCATTTTGGTTATTTTCACAAAAAATAAATAACCTTTTAAGACTTAAGAGTTTCTAAAGTTTTTATGGAATAAATTATAAATAAAAATATATTATTAAATTTTTTGTTTCTTTCTTTTAAATCATTATCAACCATGATGTATATGCATTTTTTTTTTCGAAGTAATGTATATGTACTCAACTAAACTTTAGATTAAGAGAAAATCAGGGTCCTGCCCATTGAAACAAAGAAATGCAATCATGCAAACTACTCATAAATGTTTAAGCTCTAACTTTCTAGCACAAACAAGACATTAAATATCGAAATAATATTCGTTATATTTCCAAAATTTTTCTTATTTTAAAGCGATTGATGTACAAATTAACCCTAAAGATTCTCTATATTTTTTATACTTTTATTGATATTTTCATAATTTAGACTTTCAATATTTTCACCGAAATCAATATTTAATTTCTTGATAACAAGCAATCTCTATAATGATCTTTAATGATTAGAAAATTAAGTATCTTTCCTTTTTTTTTTTTTTGACATTTAACATCAGTCGGGTCAATAATCTCTTAAAACTTGACAAAATCAATTGGTATAAACATCACTCGGATAGTGATTTTTAGTGTAGGAGAGGAGTCTTCACACATGCTGAAGATTTATAAACCAAAGTAGAATTTTAACCCCCATCACAAAAGTGGATGTAAGTGTGTTGACAATTTAAACTGTGAGTGAACATATAATTTAATGTTTTTTTGTGAATGTGATTTATGAAAAAACAAGAAGAGTATATTATTTTATATATTTAAAAATTATTGAATAAAAAAGTAAAACGCTTTCGAATTTCAAAAAGTTTAAAAGAAGTTCGCATGGTTAGGGAACTAAGAAAGGTAATGTAGTAAATGGAGGTTCAAATCACCAACTAATTTGGCCAAACTCCAAAGCATATTCCCTGCATTTTTTTGCAAAAAAAAGCAATATTCCTAGTAAGAACACTAAACCAATTCCAATACCCATCTAAGGATTTGCTTCAATTTCTAGGCTGTCATTGTCATCAATTATATACATTTGTGGTGTTTCAAAATCTAGTAAAACCTTTTGAGACATAGTTCCATGCTAGTTGGGGTTGTGATGAGAACAACTCCCAAATTTGACAACAACAATATCCTAATAGGAGAATCCTTCCATTCTTTACAAGTTTGCATTGTTTTGTAAGAGATAATGCTTGTTACAGTTAAGTAAGGAGCTAGCTAGCTTGGAATCTGGAGAGGAATTGGCATTTTTGATAAGATATTCTCATCAATTCACATAAAACAGGATCAACATGCTTCTTTATTTATCTATTTAAAGTCTGCGGATTTTGACAATCTATTATTTAAAATATTTGCGGATTGGGATTAGTATTACCTTCTTTATATTGTTATTGGAATTTAAGTCGAATATAATTCCATCTCCATGTTTTAAAGAAAATAATTATAATGAATTAAAAAAATCTGTTTACTTTCTAAATGTAAAACACTCTTATATGAGTATATTATGTCAAAAGATCTTATCAATTAAACGAGTTTATAGATTTCGCTTATTATAAATAAAAAAATTCTTGAAAATGAATTGTATAATTCATACCTATATAAGAAATCATGACACGATTTTATTTATTTAAATACCATTTTTGGTATCACAACTTGAACTGAGATCATTATCATATTAGATAAGAGATCTTTACCATCAAATCATATTAAAACCGATTATGACACAATTTGTCTGCCAAACACTCTTATATGACTATATTACATCAAAAGATCTTATTAATTAAATAAATTCATGGATATTGCTTATTATAAATAAGAAAATCTTGAAAATGAATTTCATAATTCATATTTATAGAAGAAATCATGACACAATTTTTATTTATTTAAATACCACTTTTGGTGCAGTAACTTGAACTTGAATCATCACTAGATTGGATAAGAGCTCTCTACTATCAAATCATATTGGACACGGATCATGGCACAATTTATTAACCATAAATTGAACCAAATTAAATGATTAAGCTTGACTATGACACACATCGTTAATGCACTTTGAGAATGAAATCTGTAACATTAAAAATATCAATGTTAAAGTACATAAACTTACAAATGAAATTATCCCATTATTTAATTTTAGGTGATTGTGTATCTCTTTATTCATATTTTGCAAACACATATAAGTAATTAGTATTTATCTCATGATTATAAAAATAGATGTTCGAATAACATAAATTATGATTGATCTAAAAAGATTTCGATAATTTTTGTCTTTAGAGTTTAGATACCAGCTTGAAAAGAAAATATCTAGAAAATAAAAGGGCAAAAATGGAAGAAGGACAACTAGAAGAGAAGGTTCCAAAACGTCCTTGTTTACACAGAAATATTTTCTCATTAATCTAATCGTAATTAATATATTAATACAAACACATCCTCTCTCTCTTCTTCAACAAAATCCCACTCTCTCTCGCTCAAAATCTGAACTTTCCGTTCAAGAACAATTCACAAACACTTCCTCTATATATTCCTCTACGTGGGTTTGAGAGATATCAGTTAACAAACACACACAGCTTCAGAGAGACAGGCTGCTGTCAGAAGCTTGAAATTTTGGTTTTTGGTTTGTTTTTCTTTTGTTGTTTGATCAACCCTTTCAAAAGAAGAGAAAAAATTGATTTCTTATTGGTAAATTAGGGTTTTTTTTTGCTTTATTTTGGTTTAAAAAAAAGTGGGCATGAGGTTGAACGGAGAAATCTCTCACAAGGGAGGAGAAGAAGAAGAAGAAGAAGAAGGACAGATTGAAAATGGGAATTTGCAGTCACCGAAGGCTGTTGTTGTTGTTGGATATGCTTTGACTTCCAAGAAGAAAAAGAGTTTCTTGCAACCCAAATTTGAAGTCTTGGCTCGGTATATACAACACACATTTTCCATTTTTATGTTCAAATTTCAGTTTAGACCCTTTTCTCTCTGTGTGTATATATATGTATGTATGTATGTATGTATACGTATGTGCATTTCAACCAGTTTTTGTTTCACTTGCATTATCATTGATCACCTGTTGCATTTTTTTGTCCCTTTCATCATGTACTTAATTTTATGTGTTGTTATTTATGATTTATGAATCTCTTTATGGTACTTTAGTTGTGAAAATTATATTTTGATGGGTGGCAAAAGATTTTGGTGTTGGCCTTTGAATTTCTTTGTTTTCGATTACATTTTTCTTTGAGAATCTTAATTTGTTAGGGTGTTAGTTGTATCTTTATTTAATTGTTTCAAATTATGGGTTTGATTATAAAAAGTGGTGAAATTTTTTTAAGATTATGGTTATTCAATGCCAAAGATTTGGCAAAATTACCTTCTCCAGTGGCAGGGGATATGGTGTTTTTTTCTTTAGTGGTGAAAGTTATTGCATATATAATATAGTTAGTGCTTCCTCAAATAAATCATTGGCAACTGTTTTTGCCTGACTTATCAGTTGTGTTTAGTTTCTTGGTATCATGAATCTTTAATAATTAATAGTTTTTCCTAGATTTATTATGAGAATATTCCATCAAATATACTCTTTGGATTTGTCTACAGTGGAGTGCTTAAAGTCAATGCACTGTGCTTTGTTCTGTTGTTGAAAAACCATATTTTACTAAATGCTGCTGTGGTCCTTAACTAAGATCATCTATTTACAAATGCATCCCTAATATTAATGTATATATATATTTTTTTTCCTGTAATACAAAATATCGAGGCGATCTTAGTTCTTAATTTCTTATCTCGTTTCAAATTCGCATTCATTAAATTTACTACTGTCTTTGTAATTTGTGTTATGGATGTGGTGCATGTTTGTTACCGCTGCTATGTAATCTGACGTATATTGAATGTTTAACTGAATTCTCAACTAATGCTTGATATGCTTTCATCGTAACTTTCATTGTTAATAGATCAGATTGCAGCTTGATGCTTGCTCGATATATGTTTTGTGTTTTCATATTTTGTTTTAAAATGTGCGATTTATGGTATTTGTTTTTCTTTTATGAGTCTGTGATGGCAAAAGAGGACTTAAAATTTGTCTAGATCTTCTTGATTCAATTTATTAAAAGGATGTCTGCTAATCTTTTTTGTTTTTGAAATTAGTGGAAATGGTTTTTAGGCCGTGTTACACTTTAACTTTGGCTTGTTTTTCAAGTATGTGTTCTTTGGATTGGAAAACAAATGAAAATACTGTATACCGTTGACATGTCTATTATTTGTGCATTTTAGTTAGACAAATGAAGTTTAGATTGTTTGATAGCTTAGATTTCAAGAATGTTGCCTCTTTACAATGCGTATTTGATAACAATTAAAAAAATGCATTCTTGTTTTGCGCAGAAAGAAGGGAATCATATTCAGTGCCATTGATTTAAACAGGCCATTGTCAGATCAAGGCCCTTTTGATGTTTTCTTGCATAAGGTTAGTTGTGATTTCTTCTGGCCATTCCACTGAATATATCTTTCATAAATGTCTCTATTCTCAGAAAGTTTTTTGTCTCATTGTCGGTTATCAGTACCTTAGGTTGTTTCTTTTGGACGAAATATGTACATAATATTATGATTAAATGTCTGATGAACATTTTGTTCCTTCCAGATGTTAGGAAAGGAGTGGTGCAAGATCATTGAGGTTTGTTCATCTAAACTTCATTACTTTTATGTATTTATTCTTTTTATCTTGCAAGGAATTGAACTTGTGTTCTTGCTATTTTCTTTTGTGAAATTGGTGGTACAACATAGAGTCATGTTATCTCTTCATGTTTGACAATAAGTGTGAACTGATGGTGATTGGTTGAACACAAAATCTCCTGAACCTTAAAACTTATTTTTGTCTGACATAATTTGCAGAGTCTTGCTCTCCTCATCATGATTGATGATCAGATAGTTGAAATCGGTCCCTCAAGAATCCAAACAAGTGAGGATTTTACCTTTTGTGATTAATCTAGATGATTGTTTAGGTGTTGGTGAGCTTGATTGCTAAAATAGTTTGTTGCTTTTTTTTTTCCCCTAAGTTTTTTAGGATTTTATTGATCATTGGTTTTTGAAAATGACTATATTGGAGCTCAATTTGCTGGCCGTCATGTGTATAAATTTTCTCTGTGAAAAAGCAAACTAACCAACTTCATTTTTAATTTATTTTTAAGTTTCTGTATTTATTAACTTGTCAAAATGAAGAAAGTATTTGGAACCCATTATTACATTTATATGTGACCTTACCTGAAAATTGTAAGTTTTCTGGAAAATACATATCCATCATAAAGTAGGTCTCAATGTTAAATGGTTTACAATTTGCATCTGGGTTAATCATAAACTCGTAGTTTGTGCCAATTTATGTCTATGTTTCTAAAACACACATAGACATTTGCATGAGGTCTTTTCTGTCCTTGATATCTTATTCTCTTTTCCTTCAAATAATCGTATCTGGAAAAGCTTTCATGGTAGTTAAGTTTAATGGTGGTTACCTTGACTAGTTTCTTTTATATAGTTGCAGTATAAAAGATGTCAGTGCTTTCAAGCTTAAAAAATTTCTATCTTTTTTTTTTTTTTTTTTTTAAATATGTTTTTTTAATAAATAAATTTTCGTTACCCTCCTTTTTTAAAAAAAATCAATCAACAAACGATATCTATTGTCAGATTTTTTGGAGATTTTCTTCTTGGGGATAATTTTATATTATCATTATTTTTTTAAAATTTTATTTTATTTTTCATTGTTGTAATGTCATCCTTTTTAACCTAGAGTCGGAAACAATCTTTTGGGTCAGTGTTGAATTCATATAATGTTTAACCCGTTACTGAAACTCTCTTGTATGTATCCTCTTTTGTAAAAGGAATGCTCCTATGCCCTTGAAAGATTATGAATATCATCTAGAGAGCCACTTTGAGATCTATGAACTTACAAACTTGATGGAAGTCATGTTTGAATAAACCCGCTCCCTTTGCAATAGATGGTTGAATGTTTTTTTGCTTAATTAACCTATTATCTATTTATTGTTTTCCTGTCAAGTGTATTTTATGTGTTTGTAGTCCTGTTGGTTCCTTCCTTTCTTGAAAATGTTTGCTAAATCAATTGTGGAAGAAATCAAATCAATCTGTCTTTCTCATCAATTAAGATAGTTTTATAGTGAAAGCTGCTTAATCTTCAAAGCTGCACGATATTCTCCGCTTACTGGTTGATCATTACCTGCCTAAATGATATTAAAAATATAGCCAGTTATAGTCTTTACATCTAACTTATGCCGTTATCAATCTCTTATATAGCTTAGGTGTGTTTAAGATATTTTGTTGTTTGTTGGGTTGCTTTCCAAAATCGTAAGAATGCTAGAGTCAAGAGCTGCAGTCTAGATTTCTTTGAACTCTCCAATGCCATTCTACCTTTTACTTAAAGATTGCATAGAAAAATATTAGGATGCATGCTCATTATATGAGGGGGAATCATTTTTCGTGTCTTCATACAATAAAGCAGTATTATCACTAAGTATTGCTTTTAAGGCTAATTACTCGAAACTTGTACTTATATAAAAATCTGTCATGGGAACACCTCCTATTATAATGCTGCTGTTAGGTTATATAGACTCAGGAAATAATTGCACTTTCATAGTTATATATCAATGACAACAATTTAATGAATTTATGTCTGAAAAAACTGTTAGTGTATAATTTTTTAAAATGGTGAGGGTAATGTTGTTATTTCAATTAAATAATATGTTTGTGTTGGAGTTCTCAAATACCATTGTTTGGATCTTTTCTATTTGTTTAAACTTTTGGGTTTGTTGGTTACTAATATAATATTAGAGCTAAGTTATACTGTCCTAGGTTTGAATCCTCCTACGCAATTATATTTGAACTTTTTTTTTTATCTGAATTTGTTGTGTTTTTGTGTTTGAGCTTGAGTTATGTGGCGACCATTTTGGTTTTACATGTGAGGGTGTGTGTGTGTGTGTGTCAAAGTGCTTAAAAACTATCGTTGAGTCATTTCCTATCTATTTAAACTTTCTTGGATCTATTGATTACTAATAGTTTGTAAGGGTTGCAATTGTAATTTTATATGTTCTCATGTGTTAGATTGATGTTTGGACAAACAATTGTTGATAGTGGTGGTATTGGGTGGTTTCGTACGTATTTTCCAAAAGAACCTATTATCTGCAGTTACACTGAGAATTGGGGTTCCCCAAGATATTATTCCTGTAAATGTATACTCGTGGTTGGAATATTCTTAGGACTTAAATGAAAATGGAATACTATTAATAAGATGGAGACGCTTTATCATGCTTTTATAGAATTATAGGAGCTTTCATCTTGCGAAAGAGATGTGCTTATTAACTTTTTTCATGAATTAAATATCCAAGTGGTTTTATGATTTGAAGAATTTTATAATTAAGAGATCTGAAACTTCTTATGTCACGGTTCAATCATAGCTGGGAACTGCCAATTATAAACTCTTCCATATCCATGAAGGCAATATCTACTTGGCTCTAAGAGCATCAATGGATACATTTGACACTCTTTATATAGAAAAGAGGAAGTGCTATGGAATCTAGAGTATTATAAGTGTTTCAGAATTGATAATGGTTGGATTCCTGTGATGCCAAATGAATATCAATCTTCATTCTTCTATAATAATTGATCTAGAAGCTGTGCTTGCATAAATTTTACTTTTTAGACTAAAAAAAAGGTTGCTTCAGAATGGAGTCTGATCCTAGGTTGGGCTTTCTCCTTTTGGATGCTGTAGAATGTCGACGTTTTAAAAACTGGATTGAAGAATTCCCCAATCTCAACAAGTGTGAACAGCTCACTCTTCATTCTCCTCCTGAAGTGTTTTGTAATGCAGATGGAATGCTGTGGCCATCCTCTAGAAATCTTATATTTTTGTTTTTTAAATCTGTATAGAGAACATTTTTGATGCCTGTTTTTGAAGCATAACCAACTCAAGATCTAAAGTAAAGCAAAATAAAAATAAGGCATTATAGGTTGTACTTCCAACAAAATTATAACTGTAAACTGCATCTTACTGTTGCTCATGGTTCAAGAACATACTAATGTTGATATGCTCCTCACTAGTTTGTTTCAGTAGCTTTAAGAAACTTGTGCATTTAACTCTGTAGCTTAATAGAAGCTAGCTGGTTATAGGTGTCTAATTAATTATGACTTATTTGAAGCATTCTTGAGGGATTGGGAATTATTTACACATAGTTGTGTTAGCATAATACTAATCTGGAACCATCGACAGATAATCCAAGCTAGTAGAGTATATATGTACGAAGATTTACCTGATGTATTTGCTTTCTGTGTGTTTGATATGTATAATTATAATTAGTCTATCACATTTCCTATGATTATCAATTGCAGTGTAAAACACTATCTTTTTGTTTCTTTTGTGCTCATAAAATGGGGCTCATTTATTATCCCTTTCTTCGTGCTTCTTTCTTGTTGAAGGATTACAAGCAAAACAATCCAGAAGTCACTGTCCTTGATCCTCCAGATGCAATACAACATATACATAACCGACAGTCGATGCTCCAGAACGTGGCAGATCTTGACTTGTCTGACTGCCATGGTAATTTTTGCATTGTTTGTTAAACTGTACAAACCCTAAAGAAACTTTGTTTTCTTTTTCTTGAAACTTTGGGCTCATTGATGTTTGCAATGACAATGTCTTTTGTAGGCAAGGTTTGTGTGCCAAGGCAAATGGTTATCACAAGAGATCCATCGTCCATCCCTGATGAAGTTTTTGAAGCTGGTCTAAAATTGCCTCTAGGTATGCCTTTTATTTTATTTTTTATTATTGGATTTAGTTTGGTGTGTAATTGCTGTATTGCTGCTATGTCTGAAGCAATCTGTGTTCTCTAGCTGGCACTATATACATGGCATTTCTAGACCATTAATTTGGAACTAGCGGGTTATGGCTGAGGGAAACTTCTCCAGATTCCTCTATTGGATGCCTTCATTGGGTTTTGATGTCATGGTAGAGCCATAGTCACTCAACCTGATTCCTATATGCTATGCCTTCATTGGGTTTCCATGTTTTGGCTGAGCAATAGTGGTCGACCTTTGCAATCCTTACAATCAGCACGCTATATTAAATGGATATTGTTGCTGATGCCTGATTGTTTTTTGGGGACTAGTTATTAAATTTTCTAGTTTTTTTCCATGGTATGTCCTAATGGTTTCCTTGTATATTTTATTATTTCAGTCGCAAAACCGCTACTGGTGGATGGAACTGCCAAGTCACATCAAATGTTTCTTGCTTATGATCGGTTTTCCCTCTCAAAACTTGAACCTCCCTTGGTTTTACAAGAGTTTGTTAATCATGGTACAATGTTGCTCTCAGTGCACGGACCTCATCATTTTTGTCAAGTGATCATTGCAATTATGATTTGAAGTTTAAAATATTCTACTTGTTCACTTGTAGGTGGTGTTCTCTTTAAAATTTATATTGTTGGGGAAGCTATAAAGGTCGTAAGGCGTTTCTCTCTACCTAATGTCAGTAAATGTGAGCTATCAAATGCTGGAGTGCATAGTTTTCCAAGGGTATCTTCTGCTGCAGCTTCTGCCGATGATGCAGATCTGGACCCTGGTATAGCTGGTGAGATTGTTGACTTCTGTGTATGTGTATGTGTGTCAGCATTTTAATTTATTTGATTATATTCCTTACACGGTTCTTTAATTATAAAGTGTGTTTATCTAATAATTTCCAAATTTATATGATATTGCCTCGAATTGTTTATTTTTAGCCCCTGGCTGCTTGCTCTGCCTAATCCGGCATTCTTGTTGCAGAACTTCCTCCCCAACCTTTGTTGGAAAGACTTGCTAGGGAACTACGCAATCGACTGGTAAAGTTTGTTTCGTTATTTTATTCTTTCCATTGTATTAAGCAATGTGACAGCAGTTTTATAATGCATGTATGTTTTATAAAATATTACTCTTGGTGATATCATACTGCATTTCTAGGGCCTGCGGTTGTTCAACATTGATATGATTCGAGAGCATGGGACCAGAGATGTCTTTTATGTCATTGACATCAACTACTTTCCTGGTAAGTGTGCAGTCATTGTTGATGCGATCTGTTTTCAGTTTCTAAATTATCACAGACAGATGCACTCAAGCAATACACTTCGTGACTTGAGCATGGATACTAACATTGGTAAGATTGTTTTTTCTGATCCATTCTTCACCTTCATCCCTCCGTCCCTCTCCATGAACCATTTAAAAACAATTTGCGTTAATTTTCATCTCTAATGTTTTGGCTTAGATGAAATCTCTGTGCTACTGAAGATTGCAGATGAAACTGGCTGGATTAGGATGATGCCTATAAAAATTTTGGTACTTTTGTAGTGTTTGGCATTGTTGAAGGTTTTCATAAGGGTATTTGTGAATTTTTTTTAAAATTTTTTTACAGAGAACTGGATATTGTTCCTTAAATGAAGTGATTATTGGCTGGTGTGTTATCTTCTTTTTGAATTTCTTCAATTAGGCCTCTCCACTATCATTTCTAAGGGCAACTTCAGAACCCCAAGCCCAAGGTTTTGACTTCATTTCAAATATGATTCTTTTAGTCATTTTTTCACTTTCCCCATTCCGGCCAACATATTTGTGAATGCAGAATGTTGTAGGATCACAAGCCAACTGCATAACTTTTCCACTGCAGTTTCATAGTCAGATTTTCAAATTGAAGTGGAACTTGAGGGATGTTTTGCAAATGTTAGAAGAAATCTCAAGCCCTGAGCCAAGGCATTGTTTATGGCTTATATATCATGACACGTGTGCATACCTTATTAGTGCATGGTATTCGGTAGGCTTATTCGAGCTAGTTCTCCTTAAATGTTTTTGCTACGGAAACAAGTATACGGCCTCCATTTCCGAGTTATCTTTTTATTGTTTATATATTATTTCAGATGTATATTGCCACTTCATTTAGAATTCCTTTACTACCTTCAGCTTCAGTTTATTATGGTATATATCCAGAGCCATGATGCTTCTATTATGGCGGTTAAACAAGCTATTTGAATGAAATGCAGGGTATGGAAAGATGCCAGATTATGAACACATTTTTACAGATTTTCTACTGAGCTTGGTGCAGAGCAAGTACAAGAAGAGAGGTGCAACTTGAAGCATCAGAGTAGCTGTATACATTGTATATGATGATGATATTTGCTGCAGGTGGGGAAGCCTCGTCAAGAATAGCAATTTAGTTTTAACTTCTTTAGTTTCTGATTGGTATGACATGTTCTTGTTCAATCACAAGCATGTATACAAGGTTCTCTTCTCATTGCAATTTTAGCCATTCTTTTTGTTTTTTTGTTTTTTTTTTTTTTTTTCCCGTTTATTAATTTATAATAAGTTTAACAGTTTCCAACGGATAAGGAGTTAATAAATTGATTTTGAAGTTGAAATTTTACAATTCAAGTTCTAGATTTGATGATCAGATTGAGGAATGAATCAATATAGGGTGTGAGAAATTTTAATAAATCTGAAATTAACACTGAACTATATAGATGAAGGTTTTTTTTTTTCCTTCCTAGTATTATCATTTATTTGTGAACTGACATTTTAGACAAGCTAACTACTACTGGACAAGCTAATGAGTCTTTGCACCTTTGCATATAATGTTCTCTAATCGTGTTTCCCTTATATAAATGTAGATATATATATATATATATATATATATATTTATGTGGTTGAGACTATTGAGTTGATAAACGATACATTAATGTAAACTCAACAACCGTTGATAAATGATATATTAATGTCAACTCAACCGCCTTATTAATTGAAAATAAATTTAATAGAAAACATAGTTACTTCGGATAACATTTATACATGCTTGCCCGAGCAAACACAACATTCTTTTACAGGATTTAAGGTCAAATTTTGGGCTTCACTTGCATATACATGAGAAAACATCAGACATTCAATGTGAGGAGATACGTCCTGATACATAATATGACGGACTGACCTCTGAATTTATTTTATTCTATGTAGATGATCCTTCTAATATATGCTTTTAACATACGTACATCAACAAAACTATTAAAAAGAAGAAATTACTAATAGGTAATTCAATTCAATTAATCAATAGGATGGAATTTGCTTCCCTCGTTAAAGGCGACATGCTAAAAAAATTAAAGAAAATTATGGATTTGTAATATGTAATCAACCAATGTCTAGATCATACAAGAGGCACAATTTCAAATTATTGAAGTAGAAGTCTAGACAAGTGAGGCACATTCAATCTCTCTCAGAGACGTCTACACTCTCTATTAGAAGAAAAGTGAGAAGTGAAAGCCACATGAGAGCTGACACAAGTTTTCAGTTTTCTTGGCTTTTAAAGAGCTTAAATGCTCTAGCTCACCATAATCGTCTTTAAACATACGGTCCAGGCTCCACAGTGCTGTGCCATTGTTTGCCTACAAGTCTACATACTCTCCAATTACATACTAGATAGGTTATGACCTACTCGTCTAACCATCCATACACTTTAATTTCAATGTGTTATTATTATTTTTTCAAAATAACTTTCATTGTATTATTATTAAAGTCATAACAGCCATGCCATAATACCTCCCATACCAGAAAAGATAAAAGAGAGGCGATATTTCCAGCCCTTTTAACACCTCTATTTACACCCATTAATATTTTTAAAAATTTTTATTTTATAAAGACACCTTATGTTTACCCTTTTAATTAAATTAAATCATTAAAAAATTAAACTTTTATCTTTGAACTTATTTTGATGTTTTCTTTAGTATTCACAGTTTATTTTATGTTCTCTTTCATTTTCATTTAAATTTATTTTATTTCACTAAAATTATATATATAAAACTATAGAAACAAAACTAAAAACCACCGTTTTTATTCAAACTAAGCTTTAACCTACCTGAAAAAACATAAAAACAAAACAAAGAAAACCTTCCAGACACTCATTTTCACCATAACCATTTCTAAAACCTCTAAAAGCACAAGAAGCATTATCATTTTTTACTCTCTTTTATCCAAAACAAATCAAGTTTTTTATTAAGATTTGAAGTTAAAATATTCAAATTTAATTATAATAATTATAATATCATATTTTAATTAACTTTTAATTAAAGTGTTAATAATTAAATTTATGGATAATATTGAACTATTACAAAAATATATAAATTAAAGGGTGTACATACGATTTTACAGGGTGAAATATCGCAACTTAAAAATGTAAAAAGAAAAACAAATGGCCCAGATCCAATTCAATATAATGCTTCCTCCTCCAGCCTTTAATTTGGTTGGACATGGATTGGAGACTGTTTTTCATCATCATTAGCCAACATGAAAATTGATCACCAAAGTTGATTGAGATAATTTTGAGATTGTAAATATAAGAAATCATTCAACAAATGAACATGACCATGAAACATTAGTATTGCAGACAAAAGTTACCAACTTTGTGTAAGGTGACAAGCGGAGGAACCTCATCAGTTAAGTTAATCTAGGTGCATCCAGTTTGCTGAAACATGCTTTTAACTATTATCTAAGCAAAAAATGTGACAAATTTAACATGAGAAAATAACAATAAAATTCAGGATAGACAACAACTACAGCCACAATTGAAAAAAAAAAAAAAAAAACCAACAGACTAATGTTGATCACAAACTTCCAAATTTAAGTGAAAATAGAAGTCAGACGTACAACAGAGGCGATGATACCAAAAAAAGCAGAGCAAATGCAGTAATGGCAACAATCAACAGAAGTCGCATCTCCCACAAGAAAGAACCGGGCTTAAACCGCCACCACCCAGCTATCCTCAACAGAATGATGAGGAGAGAAGCCGCGAGAGCAACGGAGTCGATCACAAAGGAACAGCGGTAAGAAACCGGATGTTGGTTATGCAAATAGGTTAACCACCCAGTGTTGGTGTGCTTCCATATGACATCAAGAAACAGCCATAAAAAATGCAACGCAAAGCCCGCTACTATGATTGCTGAAAGAGTCAATCCATTTTCATCGATACCATCGTCCATCTTCTTTTCTTTTTCTGAGAATAAATATAATCACATTAATGAAATAACAAGAATTTGCTTAAAAATAAATAAATAAAACACTGACAGTAAGTGCCCGTTTGGGATGAGCGGAGAAGAGCATTTTTTGGCTTCTTGAAGCCAGAAACCATTTTTACAGCTTTTAACAAAAGAGCTTCTTGTCTTGGAAGCTCTTCTACCTAAAGCCACTCTAACTTGGAAGCTCTTTCTGGAAATCACTGGAAGCCAAAATTTGGCTTAATGAATTTTTCATATTACCAGTTTTTCCCTTCGTATGACAAACAACAAAACAAAAATTCCACTTGTATCGTTTTATCTCTTCCCTGCTCTAACAAACAACACCACCGAAAATTCATTTCCGTGACTCAAAAATTCATCTCCTCTTCTCTGCTTTGACAAACACCACCACCAAAAATTACCCAATTCATCATCAAAACTACCCTAGCAACAGTCCCTTCATCACCGAACAACCACACCATCAAACCCAGTAACACCTTCAAACCCAACAACACCATCAAACCCAATTTACTTCACCGAAAACCCACACTATCAAACCCAGCAACACCATCAAACCAAACAAAACCCAGAACACCTAGAAAGAGGAGAGGGACAGATTAGAGAGAGAGAAGGAGTTTGAAAGAAGAGACGGAGTTACCTGAAGTCCTAGACGCCATCCGTGAAGCAGGAATGAAGAGAGAGAGGGAGAGAGCGCTGATCGCAGGGAGAAGAACGGGAACCGTAGGAGAATTTGAGACGAGAGAGACTGTGGCTGTAGATCACATAAAATTGAGGAGAGAGAGAGTGAGGTTCTGCGAAGGATAAAGAAACATTAATATCCTTTCATTTGTTAAAAATAATATTAATATTAATATATTTTTTGAAAATATCCATTTTAAAGTTCCTTTTTTTAATTATTTCAATAATTTATTTATTAAAAATATCTTAATATAAAGTTTAAGATAAATATTTTTATTTATTTATTTTAAATACAGTCCGTGAGTATTGTATCATAGGTATAAAAAATTCTAATAAAATAAGTCATATTATAATTTATTAAATCTTTCAAATGTTTCAATCAGGCACTTTTAAAAGTTCAAAAATTTTAATCCAAATAATAACTTAATAACTTAGCTTTTACTTGTTCCCTAAGTGAAAATTAAAAATAAAAGTTACCACATATGAAGTATAGAGATTTTACAAGGGCATACGTGTTCCACAAAACCATTGAAAATCCAAAACAAAATCATAACCCAGTTGCTCAAATCCCATCAGAAACAGAAACATAGGAGAGACTTACCGGTTAAGATGGGCAACGTTGAGAGAGAGATCAGGAGAGGGTGAGACGGTGAAATGTAGGGCTGACAATTTGGAACCCGACACGACGGGTCGACACGAAACCGACACGATTATTACGGGTTAGGGTTGAATTAACGGGTTTGGTAAATAAACGGGTCAACCCGTCTAACCCGTTTAATTATCGTATCGGGTTCTATTTAACGGGTAACGGGTTGACCCGTTAAATAAGGGTAAAAAAGTAATTTTATTTTAGAGGGGTAGTCATGTAATTTTAGTGGTAGATATATATACCCTTCAAAGTTCAAACCCTAACCTAAACACAAGTTTCCAAACTTCATCTCTACACTTCATCTCATCACAAATTGTCATGTAGTGATAAAATTTTATTGGTTTTGATAAAATATTTGTTAAACTATTTTTTTCATGTATAAATGTATAATTTCTTAATTAGTTAAATTTTAATTATTATCTTTTGACAAGTTTAGTTTGACGGATGTAATCAACGCTTGATGTTGTTTTTTTATTATAAAAGACTATATCAAATTTTTTTTTATGTTGTTCTTTTTTTTTTTTAATATGAAGGACTATATTTGTAAAGATATTTTTATAATCATCTTTGTAAACATTTGTATTTTTATGGTTTAGATTGTATTTGTGGATGATAGTATTTTTTAGGTCTTATGTATCTTTATTTTAATTTTGTTTTTTATTATATCTATATTAAAATTTAAATGTATTAATTATCATTAAATGAGTTATAAACGAATCGATTAAACGGATTATTCGTGTCGGTTAGACAGATCATTAACATATCGGTTAAACGGGTCATTAACGGATTGACCCATTAGTAACTATATCAGGTTCGAATTGAAAGGGTTCAACCTATTTTCTTATCGAATCGTATAAAAAATTATCGAATTAGGTTTGAATTATGTCTAACCCAATTCGTCAATTCGGATTGTCACCCATAGTGAAATGTAAAGAGAGAAGAAAAAGGTGCATGATGATTTGTGAGGTGAGAAGAGTAAGGTGCGAGATGAGTTCACAGGGGGGCTCTCTCAGTGGGGATGAGTTGTGTTGATGTGACGTACACTAATAAAATTTATTGAACATCACCACCACCTACTTGTTTTGGAAACACTTGCGGGTGGCCCCTAACACAAAAACAGAAAAGAAACCATTAATGAATGGCCCACAATTTCGTCCATTATTAAGCTATTTGTGAAAAGGATATGTAAATCATTAACTAAAACAAAAATGATGACATACTAGCGGTTACGGAAGAGTTATGAGTTATGGAGTCTTAACGTGACTGGAAGATAAGAGTACCGGTAATTTAAAAGTTCACTGAGATTTTACTTTACAAGTCAAATATATCCCTATAATTTAATTTTATTCTAAAAAATCTTGTTTATCATTTACTTTTAAAGTAATTAATTACAAAATTTGTTAGTAATAATTAAATAATTAAAACTAATCAACAAACTAATATTATATAATGATAAAATATTGTTTTCAAGAAAAGCATTAAAAAATCATTAAGGGAAGTAAAAAAAGCGAAAACAACAACATTAACATCAAAGAGCGCCGAAAAAAACAAAGGTTGTAGAATACTTTTTAACTTGGAAGTCAGAAAAGCATAAAATGGAGGAAAGGTTGAGAAAATAAATAAAAGAAGGGCATGCACTCTAACCAAGCGGCATGCATTACCATCTCTCAAGGGTAACACCAAAATTCATACCATTTTTATATCAAAAAATATTTATAACAAATTCTTTTACATTAAATTTTTTTTTTATATTTCAATATATTTTACATCAAATTATTATAAAGGACATCTTTAAAATTTTTTTTATACACAATTCTTCAATCAAATTGAATTTTTACATTAAGAATATGATTCTTTGTATCAAATAATTATTGAAATAATAAATCTTTATATACATTAAAAAATTTAATTTATTTTATATTAATAAACTATTTATATTAATTATTAAAAATTTAAAAATATATTTAATATTATATTCATTTTAAAGATTTTAATGAAATATTTCCAATAACATATGTTTTTTTATAATAATTTAATTTATAATTTTAATTAAATTAATTTATATTCTAACATAATTTGTTATGTTGATGAATAGTTGGTATTGCACTATCCATCAACACTACAAAAAGGGTCTTGAAATGATACAAATTGTGTATTCTTTTTTTTTTTTTTTTTTGAGAATACAAATTGTGTATTCATTGGAGAGCATTTGGGCACAAAACACCATTTTGGTGTCCCATTGGAGATGACCCAGAGGAAAGAGAACAAGACAAGTCACATTAAATGCATCCCGTATCATCATTGCCAACAATGGCATGCATTTAACCACACCGTATGTGTACCCTTAGGGGTAACTACACCATATTTTCACATCACTCATTTATTTACAATGTCAGCTAGCAAGCATTTTATTTTATTTTTTAATTCGATCTAAAGGTTTGTTTCATGTGCCCCACATTAGCATGCAACTCCTTCTCTTGGGTAATATTATCTAAAGATCTAAAGTTCTCGAAATCTTCCACCCTCGATATTACAATATTGTCGAAGCAGAGGGAGTATTATTCTGATGGCTTGCGTCAGTTGCAATATTATTTTGTAATAGTATTATCAATGATATTATTTTGCATGTTTCATTTGTCCGCATGGATTTATGAGGCCCTGTATTAAGGCTATGTTGTAGATTTTATCTAATTCCCTTGTATACCCATGTTACCTGTTGAGAAAACGTAACTTAATTATGTATCTGGTGGGATCTGATTCAACTCAGTGAAGTACCGGCCGAAATTGTACTATTCTGATACCTTCAAATCTGATGTTGTGGTTGCTTTTTGCGGTGGCCTTTTCCCATACTTTGAGAGAGATGATCAAGTATAGATCCTACACACAAAAGGTAGGTGTATAGCTTTGGAATTGTCCTTTGAACAGCATCACAGGTTTGCTACTCTGGAGTATATTTGTCCTTCTGCGCATTTAATGGACTCGTTGGAGAACGAGAAGAAAGCATTAGGTGGGGTTGAAAAACAGTTACGAAAATTGATAAAATTAGCTTACCAACCTCGTGTTTTCAAATGGATGATGGTAGTAACCACAGGACAATTATTTACTATGGTGAAAACAGTGGGTAAAGTTGATGACATCATTCCTGTCATGCTCACTGAAAAAGATAAAGTTGATGATTTCTGTCAAAGATAACATGTCAAGAAGACGTGATGCACTAGTGCTTCACATTTATAGGAAATATACAACATCAATACACGTAGTGCGTGCACCAACCACTGCTTCTACATATATCACCTTCTTCACCTTACTTTTCACTCGCAAGTCTCACCTTCTTCTCCACCACTCTTTAACTTTCCTTACAATCGCGTATATTTTTTAAGTACATATTCACCAGTCACCTTTTTCAATTTAGGTAAACCCACCAGTTACCTTTTTGAATTTAGGCAAACCCACCCATCTCCAAGCGGAAATCTGCTTGATGAATTGAAGGCCATATTTTAAAGGGCAATGAATGCTAGAGATTTAAAGGGCAATGAAGGCAGGGCTGTCCAGCAATAAAAGCGACTACAGCTGAAATAGTAAATATATTTGTCAGAATCCATAGGCGGGCTCTAATACCATGGAAGGATTTTTAATTTTTTTTCTATTTTAGTACCCTTGAGGAACTGTACATGAATGTGTATAGGAAATAAAATAGCTTAACCCTAAAGCAAACTATAGCTGTAAATTGACATCTGTAAACAAATAATTAAAGACATAATTATGTACAGCTGTATGTGGCAACTTGCTACACAAGTTTCCAATAATTATTTACACCAGGTCCAAATCCAAACACACGGAAACTTAATACACCACGTTCCAACAATTTACATTGCATAAATTACAATGAAAGGTGAAATAAATAAATAAAGAAGAGCACATCGACTGTTATCAATACGATCTGCTGCTATGTACACTCACTTTATATACAACAATACTTGGGTTGGTATTGGTGTGGGTTCACCAGAACGGGCACCACCTGAAACAATCCAAAAAAACAGCTGAAATTAGAATCCAACTAAAAAACTCTAAACAAGTGTAATTAATATGCATAACAGGATCAGTAATCACTTTTGACAGCAGATAGGTTGTCATCTGCAGGGAAGCCCTAATTGGTCAATTTTAACTATGACATCAAAAGAAACCCAAATCTAGCTGTTTCAGTACTTAATCTAATTTCGTGTTGATAAGAATATTATCATACATAAATAAAAATATGCTCTACATATGCAGAAGAAACACTGGTGCACTTATCCGGACTAACTGCATTAAAACATTGCGTCTATAATAGAACGAGAAAAGGAAGGGGCATATTGCAATACCATACCCGACATAGTTCTGGCACAAATTTTCATGTGACCTAGCTTGGTTAATCAACTTCTGAACTTGCAATTTAACGCTTAAACCATGATCAACTTCACGGGTATCTCCGGAAATTAAGGTGCTATGATCTACTGCATGTTGGATAGAAATGTTGGGTGCAGGTGAGCACGAGGAAAAGTCACGTCCAGTGAGCTTATTACTCATCCGAGACATGACAACAACAGCACGCTCATTCAAAACCTCATTAGCATCACCAAGCTGATTAACAGCCTACATATACCCAATAAGTAAATTAGAATAATATGTAATAGCAATAATTGACAAAATTCTGTGTATAGAACATCCTAAACCTGAAGAAGTTCTCTTTCACGTGCACCCCGCTGAGGATGAGGAAGATCTCTGTTTGGAGCAGATTCTTCAGTATTCCCAACAGGAGGGACATGAGTATTTCCAAGCACTGACATTTGTGGTACTTCATTGAAATTGAAAAGACGCCAATTAATCAGAGGATCATGGACAAAGGCCTGAAAACAGGTGAAACTAAGAATCAGCTTCTTCAATTTACAATTTATAAGTATCGCATCAGTAGCACTACTGCCCAGATCTACTACAGTCTTTTATTATTCTAGATATTAAATCAAAAAATTTTGAGCTAAAATATGTTAAGTCTTAATATACTAATTTCTAAAGAAGAAACATAATGCATGAACAGTCCACACCTCCATCATAGCCATAACACTATCCTTATTTGTTCGCAGAACATGCATCACATTTTCACATGTTGAACGAAAGTTGCCCTCAATACCACTAACCTCCATGGCTTTAACAAGCATTCTAGTCAAGCGAAATGGAACCTACAGAATATCAACAATGAAGTTAGCGTATGTATTTCTGTAAAACAACCATTAGATGTAAGGAAGCAGATTGACTGCCATATTAAGCGTATACCTTTTCAGGAAACTTCTCCCGGTTCATAGAAGCTTCAAAGCAGTCCCCAAAATCAATGTGCAAAATCTTACCACTGTAAAAACATAACAAATATAAGAGACTCCAAAACTTTAGTTACAGATACTACCTGCTTGCTTCTAATCACAATGTACCTGTAACGGTGCAGCATAAGATTACTTGGGTGTCGATCACCTAAACCAAGAAGATACCCAACCTGAAAAAAAGAAAAGTAATTTGCACAAAAAATTCTACATTTAAAAAAGAAAGGTCACTGGAATCACAAAGCAAGGTGATACAAACCACGCTCAACATAAATAGAAATGCATATATTTTTGGTACCTATTTCATCAACTGGAGTTCACATCTATCATCTACATGCATTAATGTATCTTCCATTCATTTTCATTTTCATCTTTACCCATTAGCCACCTCTATTCTATATTTTTCTTTTGGTGACAATGGCATACCTTCTTTAGACAACAAATATTACTCTTAATCATTATCAAAACTCCTGAACAAACTCCAGAGCATATCCTCAGAAGTCATTATTTTAATTAGCTTCCATGCACTAGATGCTTTTAGATGAGTATATCCAAGCATGTGTATGTGAAGAAGAGTTGAATTAACTAAATGCTCCGGGAAACAGAACAAAGAAGAAGAAAGTGAGACCAATTCCCAGCTAAGTACAGAAAACTTAATGTCTTAGTTTTAAAATTAGATTATCAAATAATGCTGCACCATCTAACATCAGTTATTCTTTTTTTTTTTCAATATGCCTTCTATCAGGGAAAGCTTCCAAAACTAACACAAGGCAAACCAAAATAGCCCAAAACGAAGAAAAAAGGAATAGAGAAACAGGGAGAAACTGATACCATGCTCATGACTGCTAAACTTCTTGTATAGTTTGTCCTTCTCTCCAGCCATACCTCAGAAGAACGACTTTTTAACCAAAGAACCTAGAACAAAGAAGCCAGATCTGGCTGTTTTAAATAACAATTTTCTTTGATGGAAGAACAAGAAATACGGAGAAGAATAGGCTTCCACAACTCTAGAAGAGAATACATACCCTAGACAGGTCATTTCCTTCAGTATTTTGTAGAGCATATTCAAATACCTCCACTTTCGCTATGAGAGGCAAATGATCATAATCAGGAGCAAAGCTTAGCATATATTTATGCTCTTGATTTAAGGTGATCTGTAACAAAAATATTAAACTAAATGAATGCAGCTACCCTCATACTCCACTCCATTTGAACACAAGAGCACACACAATATCCGAATTTCAGTTGACCAAAATAAAATATAAATTAACTTCAACAGACCTTTCTGGCATCCCTATACTCCCGGATAAGTTGGTGCAGGGTGTCACAACTGGGAACCCATCCAATTAAGCCACTATTCGGAGAAAGAGGAATGACATCATATCGTTGAATAGACAGATCCTTCTCTGAAGTTTTTCTAGAATTTTCCAACAAGGTATTCACCAAACCAAAAAGCTGAAGAAACATCAATATCAACAAGATTATTCTTCAGATGTTGATGAAATAGAAAGAGTGCATTTGATAGTGATTTCATTTTAGACGACAAAAGCAAGACACCTCCCAAGGCTAGAACCGAATGGCAATATGCACAGAACAAGGTGCAAGCAGTACCAAAGAAAAAAAAAAGAGGTGAAAAAGAGAGCGCACCTGCATGACACGCTCATCTTGGCGTAAGTCTTCATGTCCCTTAAGCAAGAAAGCATAATCGTTACCATCACTCCCATATATTGTCAATTTACGAGGTCGCTGTTTAGATGTTATGACAATGAGCTGGGCTGCAAACGACTCAATTGTCACCACTGGCGTCTCTGGAGATTAAAACCGGTGTAAATTTTCGAGAAGCAGATTATATTTAGCACCAAAACATACTTTAATCAAATTCAATTTTACCTGCACGATATGTTCCCGGAACAGCAAGCTCCAAATTACGGCATTCCAACAATTCTGGAGAAACAGACTGTTTGTTGACATATGCAGTAAACAGTTAGTGCCATAACAATGTTAGGTTAAAAGTTAACATAAAGGTATTCTTCTTGCCTGCAGGTCCAGGGTAGTAAGACTTTGTAGCTGTTTGTCTATTCTTCTGAAAACATGATAATAAAGATCCCATGCCTGGTCAAGATACAAGCAAAATCCTTAGCGCCCAAGTATCAGAAATACTCAAATACATAAAGAACAACTGAAAGCATGCACACCTAAGCACCCAAGTCGATCAATCACAAGATAAAGAAAGTTTATTTTCTTTCTTTCTTCCGTCCTTCTTTCTTAATATTTTATAACAGAGAAACATGCATAAGACTTCATACTCTATATATTGGTACACACAGACACACACGTGAATGTAGTATGCTGTGAATCGCAACTTGAATGAAAGCTTTATGACATAGAGTCTGAAACATGAGTCAACAGAAAGAAATATACAAGGAAATAGGAAAAGAAACTAGAATTTTTCTCATTCTCAATTCATCTAATCATCAGCTCTGAGAAAAACATACAAAGGTCGATATATATAGACCAGAAACCAAATTGAGCTCAAACAAGAAACAAATCCACTTCAGAAGAATAATCTACACTATCTGAAATAAGAAACCAAATCCTACTCCTCCAAACATTTTCAAAATCCTTAACAAAAATCCCAAAGGATTCCCAATATCATTCTTCATGATAATATAGAACAACCTAAAGCAGAGTAGCTGTAGCAACCAATTTTCCTCATAAAAATAGAAGGGAATCAATTCATTAGGAGGAAAAACCTCAGACTTTACTAAATTTTTGTACCTGAGTAAGCTCAGCATCTTTTCCAGTTCTCTTATAGTTCACACAACAATCATAGGCCTCCAGTAATTCATGACGGTATGCCTGTAATTACACAAAAATGAACGTGTAATGATCAAATATTAATAAATAAATTCAATGCATAATCTCAGAAAATGCTTCAATGATCCACAAATAGAAGGATTTCAAAATTTAAGAAAGAAGTCCCAAGCAACAATTGGGTGTCTAAATATTAACATAAAGTCAGTACCACAACCAGTGATCAAAAGTATATAACACCCAGATCCAGAAAATCAGCCATTATTATGAAATAACTCAAAATTCACAGATGTTCCAAAACAAGCTTAATATGTCAGAATCAACTCAACATACATTAATTGCTCTGCTCACCATAATAGAGAGCATGTACGCACTAGAACAGAAATAAAATAGAAATATAGATACCTCTATAAATGCTCTCTCTTTTATGGTGGTATTTTCCCTCATAGCCCCTTCCTCAAGCATTTCATGCAATGGCTCCAACACTTTCAACATCCCCTCAATGTTGTGTTCACCAAAATATAAACGGCTAGCTTCTTCCAGAGCTTCATGCCACATTTCATGCCAAAGAATTGCAACTCTGATCAGTTCCTTCGACACAAGTTGTGCCTGCATAAAAAAGAGATTGTAAGATAAATAAATAAATATAAAAGAAAAAAAGTAAAATATATATTAATCAATTATTTGACCTGATCCACGAGCACACCACTATGCTGCCGCACTTTGTCAACCACTTCTTGAGCTGCAGCTCTGCGTAAATTGCTTATTGATTTACAAGCAACCAGGAGAGGGTACATTAGAGCCTGAACAAGTAAAGAATTTACCTTAGGAATGGTAGAAACTTTTACAGGTTCAGAGGAAGGGAAACAACATGACCTCTATCATAAAGTTGAGCGCCAACCACAGATAACAAAAAATAATTTGTGATTGCATGCAAATAAAATTATTTATCGCATAAGATACTTGAGCTTTATCTCATGTAAGTTATGTAACAGATTTAAATTCATTCAAATAATCCTCCTCCTATGAAGAAAACAATATACATAACCAACCAATGTTATATATCCGTTTTTATTTTCCAATCACGCTAACTACTAAATTAATTTAGTAACAGATAATAGTTAGTATGTGATGCCAAACAAGAGAAAGTGTGCACCCAACCCTAATAATAATAATTATAATAAAAAAAGAACGAGCAATATAAATGATTGGTTCACCTTATAGATAAAACATTTTCAGTAGCTTTCCTTGGAATATAGTAAGTAGGATGAAGTTGACTCAATTTTCTTATTGCAAGTTTGGTCTAACCACTATCATACTCAAATTAGTCACTAATTAACCAGACTCCATAAGTTATAAAACCCAGCATGAATTTTGTGGTTATAACAAAATGCCATAAAACTTGGTTTCTACAACACAATGTAATTTATCCGATATTTTCCAGATACGTCAGCCAGCACTCCTTGTGCTACTACCGAGAAAAACAATGCGTCAAAGGAACTTTGATTTCATAAAACTGGTTAAATATCCAAATAGAACTATGTGCACAACCCTCTAGTAGTTTCGAAGTTTGTTCTTATGATATCATAGTTAACTGACACTGAGTTTGCAATTTAGGTTGTAACTGAACACAATTATCATCTTCTTAGTACCAAGAAGTTTGTAATCTATTTAATAATTCTTCAAAGCATCATGGCCCCCAAAAAAAAGGATTGCTTGTAAAAGAGACCATAACTTTAACATTATATTGCGCCGTATTATGTGTATGGATTAACTTCTGCCTTCTTCCCAGCAGCATAGAGGTAATATTTGACTACAAAAACCATTTGGTATACCGTGGTAGAAATTGTCATGAACAAACAATTGAGAATCCAATACAGCAATATATTAGCACTTCCTATAAAGGTTCTTGCACTACACCTCATCAGTAAATGAAATTTACAAATACGTTACATGTAACAAAACTTGAGGGACTAACCATTAAGATTATCATTTTTATAAGATAGTTTTTGAATAGTAATAAAAAAAATATGCACAATAAAAGATTAAAAAACAAAAGGTTTAAAAGCCCTAGAAACCACACATGCTCTGCAAAATAATCATTCATCCCTTAATCAACTCTCACTACCACACTAAAGTTACATTCAAAAACTACAAACCATTAAGAACAAACCTGTGGATGACTTTGTCCAATTCGCACTAAAAGCGATTGTATCAGTTCTCTCACAGCATGGTTATTTGAATGTATCCTGGCAATTATTTGAGGCAAAACAACAAGCCAGGTATTAATATTAACATGCGCAAATCCTTTCTGTAGAGCTACTTGAACTTCTGTAGTAGCTCCATGGTTGAACCATAATGTGAGAAGACGAAGTATATCCTGAAAGAAAAAAAAAAAGGAAAATAAGGAAAATGATAGGCATTTTCAAAGCACTGACACAGAGGAAAAAAAGGCTGCATGCATGTAAAGATGAAATGCAAAACAAAGGCTGATTGCCCATAAAGATGAGATATCTTGAGTAAGCAGCAATGAAATCCAATAATCTTCACTATTGTTAATTTGGGGGTGCAAAGGAGCTGAAACACTTGGTTTGTCAGGTTTGGCTTATCTAAAAAGAAAGCAAAAAAAAAAAAAAAAAAGGGAAGAAAAACCAAGTGCAATCAAGTTTCAAATGTCTAAGTCAATCCAAAGGATCACGTAGAAGCTCAACCTTAAAATTGACTCTAGGAGACACTGTCAATAATTCAGGCGTAAGAAAATGATTCCTCGATTAAAAAAAGAAAAGAAAAAAACCTGTATATATCATAAAACAAAAATGTTTTACACTAAAATCTACGTATAGTGAAGTGTTTACTTTGAGCTAACTAAATATATATAGAATCAAAGTATGAGTTCAAGCTTGATTTCTCCAGTCAATCAAGTCTTTTAATAAGCCCAGATTGAACACTTCAACAAAGGTTCAGTTCATTAACACCCCTTACCATGACACTCTTTTAATAAAGCAAGATATTGATGAAGTAAATAAAGTTATGTGTACAAGTTCAGTCAAGTAAATAACTTGGCCATCTCAGCATACAATCAACTCTAGCGAAGAAGAGACTCAATGTTTATGTCCAGGATTTTCTAATTACAACCATTTATGCCAAAATAAATCTTTTACCTGTAGACTATCATCAACACCTTTAGCATTGGCAGCACATGCTATGGAGTGAAAATATCCCGTGACCGCTGCAACAACAAACGGGGAGGCTACAGTAGGGATACCTCTTGCAGTATAATGAGACATAACTGCTGTATTGAACAGTGCCCATTTGTGCCATGCTTTTGCCCATTTTGGAGCATACTGAGTGGCGTTTCTGAATGCAGCAAGAATTTCTACGGAGAAAAAAGAGAACATTATCCTGTAAAGGACCAAAAAATATTTAAAGGTAGATAAATAACTATTTGGTTATCATTACCTTGTATAGATTCATCATCCAACCCTGGAGCAAGTGCCCACCGCCAGGTTCCAAGTGTACGATATATACGGGCAAGGAGTGGGACATTTGTAGTAGCACTACTGGTCATACCACTAGGAGTACCTTGTATAAATGGGGCACTTGAAAGTTCCTCTGCCAAATTCTAAAATGGAGGTTGGCAGCCAAGTGAAATAAAGAACAAAGATATTAGAATGCAAACGAGTAGGTAATACTTGCACAGACAGGAGCAAATTAAGATTTTTTTCCCCCCTTAATGCACATTCTAATTCTATATATCTATATACGTCTTAAGTAAGTATTTTTATATATTTATAGAAACCTATCATACCTGAAGTCTAGCAAATGCTTCCTTTCGCTTATGATCCTCCCCAAGTGACCATTGATATTTCAAGTATGCCAGCATTACTTGAGGCGGCCCATGATAACGAAAAGTTTCATGAGATGTTTCAGGGTCATACTAACACAATTTGAAACAAAGTCAAACTAAGCAGACAGACAAAAAGTAAGAAAAAATTTCCAATTAGCATCCTTGTGTGATCAAAACAAATGCAGTACAGACCTGTAAGAGTTTAACTAAAGTAGATCTAGCCTGACTAATCCGTGCATTTTTGCGGCAAAGAGAAGCAAACTTGAGCCAAGTTTCAATGTCTTCTGTAGGTGGTAATACAAGAGCTCTAACAGCCAAAAGTACTTGCCAAACCTATACAATCAAGCAAATGAAGGTTCAGAAGGAATCAATAAAACCATGGAAATAGGAGGCATACACAACTACTTATGTTTAAGCATATACCTCAACATTACGTTTAGCACCTTGTATCCGCTCAGTCCACATATTGCGAATAATTGCCCGCCGTCCTTCAGCAACAGGATTTCCCACAGGAAGTGTACAATAATCGATGACCTGTCAAAAAATGAATTTTCCTCGTGTTACCACTTAGCTGTGCTAGGTTGCTTGGATAAATTGAGTGCAATGAAATTGCTTAAAACAAAATATAGAACGAACCTCCTCTAGTTCTGACAGCTGCTGAACACGGACCATATTGCTATAAGCACGCTCATAGCTTTCCAGGACCTAACAAGAGTACATACTTAACCCAAATACCAATTGAAAGAATTTGCATGATGAAATATCATACAATGTTTCTCTGCACATTAAGTAAAAGATTGATGTATGCCTATCAAGAGTCCTTTACATCATTTACATAAATCTTTGTATGAACCTAACATTACTTATAGTAATTAGAGCAGATAGTGCCAGGTCCAAAATAAACAGCAACCATTGATGCCACAATTGAACAAATGAATTTCCAGCATGAAAACAAAACATCAACAGTTCAGAAACACAACTTGGTTAAAAAAAAAATTTTAATTAATTAAATT
>CM034465.1:23701775-23861746 GCA_019925255.1 Litchi chinensis | reverse complement strand
GATGGTGATAATTTGATCTAGTGGTGATAATGATGATGATTTGGAGCAACTACATCGGTGATGATAATGGATCGACTGGCGTGAGATAAGGTGAGAGAAGAAAGGAGGCTAGAAACGTGAAGTAGGAGAGAAATGAAAAATGTGGTTAGGGTTTGTTTAAGAGCATATATATATACAAATATATAATGGGACAAATTACACAAACCTTCCCTAAGGTTTGATGATCTTACACTAATAACAAAGTTTTGATTAAATAACATTAACCTCCCTAGAGATTCCGAAAACTCAAAAGAAATACATGATGCACCACTGATCAATAATACTTATCAATTGTTTACCGAGTAACCGATAAATCACTAATCATTGTCTCACTGGTCAATTAGCTAGTAGCGATTTTTGGAGCCATGATCATGTCCTAGCCTGAAAGCTTATTTTTGACCTGAAACGGATAAAAATTATTACTTACTTAATCAAGTCAATATTATAACTTTGAGTTAGCAACATGGCTCGATATCAAGTCATTTGCTAACTCGAAGTTATAATTTTGACTCGATCGACTCAAAATTATAACTTCAGGTTGCTACATAACCCAATATTGGTCAACCCGATATCGAGTCATGTGTTGATGCAAACATCAATTTTTCCACTTTTACTCATTCCCTTAAAAAAAAATAATCATCTAGTTTCTTAAAAGCTCATTATAAATACTAACCTTTATTAGCACCTAAATTTCTTTGACTTTCCTTCAAGTTTTCTTCCACTAAAAGTAAAATTTAAACAAAAATTTTATTAATGAGATAGTTTTAATTTATTAGGGGTATTTTGGATAACTTCGGGTAGCTTTACAATTGTTTTGAGTCAAAAGGTCATTATGTAAATAAGGTGCTAAAAAGGGTAATTTTGCTAAATCCTCTTCTAAGAAATTTGATGAAATCTTTATGAGAATAATAAGATTTATTACAAATTTCTTTCTTCATTAAAATCAATTTTAAATCCATCCAAAATTTATCTAAATTATCACTTAAATAAAATTTATGAAGTCAATGACTTTTTAAATGCAAATCAATGATAAGATTTATTGCGAATTTCTTTCTTCATAAAAATCAATTAAAAATTTATCCAAATTTTATCCAAATCCATTATTTAAATAAAATATGTGAAGTCGATGAATTTTCTAATGCACTTAGATTTTATTAGATTTCATAAAAATATGAATTAAATACACTTAAATTTTATTGAATTTCACACAAATTGAATTGAATACATTTAAATTTTAGAAGAATAATAAGATTTATTACAAATTTCTTTCTTTGGAAAAATCAATTTAAAATTCATCCAAATTTATCCAAATTTATTACTTAAATAAAATTTGTGAAGTTAATGACTTTTCGAATGCAGTTAGATTTCCTTAAACTCTATATAAATCTGAATTGAATACACCTAAATTTTAATGAATTTCATACAAACCTGAATTAAATATATCTAAATTTTAGGAATATGGTAAAATTTATTACAAATTCCTTTCTTCATAAAAATCAATTTAAAATCCATCCAAAATTTATACAAATCCATGATTTAAATGAAATTTGTGAAGTCCATGACTTTTTCAATGCACCTAGAATTTATTGGATTTTAATATAAATCTGAATTAAATACACCTAACTTTTAATGAATTTCATTCAAATATAAATTGAATACATTTAAACTTCAAGAGAATGACAAGATTTATTACAAATTTCTTTCTTCATAAAAATCAATTTAAAATCCATCCAAATTTTATCCAAATTCATAACTTAAATGAAATCTGTGAAGTCAATGACTTTTCTAATGCACTTAGATTTTATAAGATTCCATACAAATCTGAATTGAATACACTTATATTTCAGTAGAATGACAAGATTTATTACAAATTTCTATCTTCATAAAAATCAATTTAAAATCTATCTAAATTTTATCCAAATTCATAACTTAAATGAAATCTATGAAGTTAATGACTTTTCGAATGCTCCTAGATTTGATTAGATTCCATACAAGTCTGAATTAAATACACCTAAATTTTAGTGAATTTCATACATATTTAAATTGAATGCACTTAAATTTTAGGAGAACGATAAGATTTATTACAAATTTCTTTCTTTGTAAAACTCAATTTAAAATCTATCCAAATTTATTACTTAAATAAAATCTGTGAAGTCAATGACTTTTTAAATGCATCTAGATTTCATTGGACTTCATACAAATTTGAATTGAATATACCTAAATTTCAACTAATTTCATGTAAATCTAAATTGAATATTCAATATTTTCAAATAAGAAGTGGTATCAGAGCTTTTGTCTCCCAAGTGAATGGTATATATTAATGGAAACCAGTAATCCTGACTTACTCGCATTTGCTAGCGGTAGTTGGAACCTCTAGTCTAACAATGCACTGTACCATCACTATCTAGTTTTTATGCAAATCTATTATCATATTCCAAAAGTTGTTTATAGACAATTACTTAGACGAAAAATTTGGTTACTAAATGTCCTTAGACAAAGCTATCGTTTAGTAGAAGATTGGAATAGGATAGATCTTCAAAATGTTATCAATAGACTAGAAAGAGATATTAGGACTATTCAAACTTATCTTGAGGTAGAAAGTGAAAGAGGACGACTCTAAACTACGAATTAAAGCTTTATAAGCATTTATTCTAAAGCCTCTAGACTGAACATTAGGGTTAAACTGGTGGTTGAAACTTGTCGCATATTTTGGTCGTTTTAGCTAGGAAGGCATTTGAAGGCCTGTAAGTCATTGACTATTTTGACATTTCACGCGAAACCTGAAAGACGAAACTAGCAGCTTTAGAAAAGATGTTTTGAAGTTTTAGTTCAAGGTTTAGATCTCCAAATTGATCTTCTGTCCAAGATGAGGATCTTAGTACTTCTTCCTCCTCTGTATCCACCTCTTCCTTTTTCAAAAATAAAGAAGTTGTTTCTATGGCTAATATAGAAAGATATTTAAAAAATTGGACTATGCCAACAGTAGATCCATCTAATTTATACAAAACTAGTACTTTTAAGTTTTAGATTGATTATGTAATTAGGACTATAGAAGATACTATTTCTATTGAAGAAGAAATGTCTACAACATATATTTTACCCAAATCTCTTCTTGTACTCTTTTATACGTATAATTTTATCATTGTTAGCTTTATTTTCAATCATTTATATTCAGTATTTTCAAATAAGAAGTGATATCAGAGCCTTTGTTTCCCAAGTGAGTGGTATATATAGCTAGAAACCAGTAATCCCCACTTACCCGTATTTGCTGGCAGTAGTTGGAACTTCTGGTCTAACAATGCACTGTACCATCACTATCTAGTTTTTATGCGAATCTATTATCATATTCCAAAAGCTATTTATAGGCAGTTACTTAGACAAAAAATTTGGTTACTAAATGTGACAAGACCAGACTCGGATTCCCTTTACTAAACCCAGCGGTCTTATCGGGCATCCCACGAGACCCTTCTAACATCTAACTAATATGGCTCAAAAGGATATCGTGGAGTGAACCTGTAACTATAAATAACTTTACTAAACATAAAATGTCATATACTTTAAAATCTCATTTCAAGATTATCCAGAAATATGTAATTAAAAGTATTATCATAAATATTCAAGTATCTGAGATATGCATGCATCATCTCAACATAAAAGTTCTACAAACCGTGTCCAAAAAAATCAAAATATGCACAAATACATGATTAATGTTTAAATCATAATATTTATAAGATATCTAAGTAGCATTGTTGGAAGTCTGGCCCATCTAATCTAAATACAGCAAGTTGGTACCTTCATCTTTCGCTCCTACACTTGGGAGGTTTTTGTAACATAAAACCAAAAAGATTGTAAGTTATAAAGCCTAGTGAGTGTGTAAGAGTTTTGTTTAAATTATGTTTTATAAAATACCTCCTGAAAAATATTTTTGAAAATATTTTTCTTTAAAAACAATTTATTTCTAAATCTTGGATTTTATAAAATGTTCTTTAACATTTTTAAAAGCTTTTTCTAAAATAATTTCTAAAACGTTTTCTTTCTAAAACTTGCTTTTAAATATATGTTTCTCTTTCTAAAAACTGTACTAATGGGAACCCAAGGGAAGCTACAACCAAATGAGCGGGTAGACCAGCTTCGCTCAGTGTGGGGGGTCAAGGGTGTAAAGCTAGCATTGCACATTGTGACAAAACTATAAAGACATTCTGCTACTGCGTGGCGGAACTACCATCGCATACCGCGTAGCGAGATAATACCCCACAAGTGTAAAGGGCGACTTGACAGACATGATAGACTCGATCCCCCGATGTTAGCAGAACTAGCCCTCCCAACACTTGCCATACACTACGGGATATACCGATCGGGTTTAATGCTAGAAGATTTGTCTTTCTATAAACTTGAGCCATCCACTAGTCTTTAAAAAATCTTTTTGCTCTTTCTATATTTCAAATAAATTAATATTTCATTCTATAATCATAAAAAGGTGTTAAATATTGCATACCATAAATTATATAAACTATTTATTTTCATGCTAAACATAAACTGTTGATGAACTAAAAATAATTTATGAGAATTTATATAATACTTGCAGAAAAATCTAGAAAATATTTAACATAAAGAAATCTTTTCTCACTCACTACTTGTTTCCCACTCTACTCGCATGCACTACTTCAGCGACCTCCTTTTAGCTCGTTATATTACTTACATTTGACACAGATCGACAATTTTCTTTTCAACTCATAGAATACTCTAATCCCAATTTAATTCTATCATCTGTAACTTATAATTTACATGAGCTATTACTGACTACAATACTGACAGTCCAGCTCGAGCTACGAGCTCATGCCCTTAGCTCGCACAACTCATCCTATGCCAGCTCCTTCCTCGCTTGTTTAGTTAGAACTGTAGGTCTTAACTTATTCCAGCGAGCTCGCTCAGCTCACTCCTTTCAGTGAGCTATTACCTTCTTCTAGCTCATCTTGTTTCTCATGCATCTCCCATCTCGTCTTGCGAGCTATTGCCTTAGTCCAGCTCAGATAAGCATTATGGCAGGCTGAGGCAATGCTCAGCTCGCTCTTTTGGGAGCTCACGCTCCAGTCCAATTGGACCAGCACTGAAGGCTGTGGGTATCATCCAGCTCGCACCTCACGACCTCCCATTTTAACTCACACTTGCTCAATTCTTAACACTTTTTTTTCCAGATTTTACATTCTTACAACTTGATCTCATTTCACATCATATACTAATCAACCACATTTTATCAACTTCATCACTTAAAACCAAGTCACAATACCATGACAGGTGGTACGACGACACTTAAACATTCTAAACCACAATTAAATTACTTCAGATCAACATTGATTCTCAGCTACATTACTACCAGATTCTTCCTCAGTCTCTTGTCTTGTTTTCCCACTCGATTACTGCCTCAAATCTCCAGATCTATGCACAAAATCTCATTAGAAACAGACATAACCTACTAGCAGTTCTTGATAGATTTTTCATTTAAAAGAACACTATGAACACTAGATCTTACCAGTTGATTCTTACCAAATTTGGTTCCTAAATCCGTCCTTCACCTTCCAGCGCCTGATTGCCCTTCAAAACGGTGGAAATCGGCTAGATATGGTTGTAAATTTGGCTCCTTTTCTATCGACAACTCTCTTTTTTTTTTTTTTCTTCTAGATTTTTCTCTCTTCTGCCGACACACTCACCCCACTCATCTATCTATAGGCATGGGTCAAGCTCACTTTTTATCCTTAAACTTTCTTAAAATTATGATTTCACCAGATTTTAGAGAGTTCTTCACTTTTCCCCAATGCCCTTATCCTTTCTCTTTATTTAATTTTACCATTCTTATAAAAATCTTTTATTTATACCAATTATCCCTTAACTTTTAAAATTTAAATTTACTCTTAATCCTTTCGAAAACTTTATAAAAATTAAATTTCTCCTTTGAATACTTTAAAAATCTTTTTATTATTTTAACAAAAAATTATCTTATTCCATACATGGATACAAAATGTCCTTAGATAAAGCTACCGTTTAGCAGAAGGTTGGAATAGGATAGATCCTCAAAATGCTATCGATAAACTAGAAAGAAATATTAGGACTATTCAAACTTATCTTGAGGTAGAAAGTGAAAGAGGACAACTCTAAACTATGAATTAAAGCTTTATAAGCATTGATTCTAAAGCCTCTAGGCCGAACATCAGGATCAAACTGGTGGTTGAAACTTGTCGCGCATTTTCGTTGTTTTAGCCAGGAAGACGTTTAAAGGCTTGTAAGTCGCTGACTATTTTGACCATTTCATGCGAAACCTGAAAGATGAAACTAGCAGCTTTAGAAAAGATGTTTTGAAGTTTTAGTTCAAGGTTTAAATCTCGAAATTCATCTTCTGTCTGAGATGAGGATCTTAGTACTTCTTCCTCCTTCGTATCCACCTCTTCTTTTTTCAAAAATAAAGAAGTTGTTTCTATAGCTAATATGGAAAGGCATTTAAAAAATTGGGCTACTCCAAAAATAGATCCATCCAATGTATATAAAACTAGTACTTTTAAGTTTTAGACTGATTATATAATTAGGACTATAGAAGATACTATTTCTATTGCAGAAGAAATGTCCACAATACATCTTTTACCCAAATCTGTTTTTTCTAAATATAAAGATCTATATAAATTTGGCCATGTGGGATTAGTACAAGTAGCTATTAAAGCTCTAACTAGAGAAGGGCTTAATACATCTATTTTAGCCTGTTTAAGGGATGCTAGACATAATAAATTTAAAGATTCCCCTTTTTAGTTGTATTCAAAGTGCATTTACAGATGCATAGTTTATTTTGACTGTGCACCAAATATTTCTTTTAATCTTCATAATCATAATGCCTTTGATGCTCTTGTACTCAATATACAATCACATGGGTTTGATATGGCCCCAGGAACTAGTCATTTGTCAGTCATTTATAGAATATTTATGAAGACTACCAATACTCTTGCTTCTAAAATCAATATGCAAAGATTAATACATTTTAAAGCGGGAGTCACCAATCAGTTTAGTATCAATGATGTTAAATCTAAAATAATGGTTCCAAAACTAATAACGTGGGATCAAGTTCAGTTTCTAGAAAGCTAGACCATGCAAAACGTGATTCCTAAAAAACCAGTTCCTCCTACACAATTAGGAGAAATAATATAAATGGATAATGGCTTGGTTCAATTCAAATTCGAAACATTATGGCCAAAAATAGATTCCAGAAGGTCTACTTCTTCCATTCCCTCCAATTTAATATTTAAGGGTACAGTAAAGGAAGATATTGGTGTTGATAGATCCGTCTATGAAAGGGCTAGTTTTATTCATAACGAAAGACCTCAAAGCCTAACACCATCTGAAATGGGGTACCCAGGTTTTAATGTCTTGATGATCTTTGAAAATTCAGGGTCATTTGTCAAAGAAACTCTGAATAATAATTATAATCCCCCACAATATAATCAAATCAAGAAATGGTTTGAAGCCAGTTTCTCCCAAAAGCAGAAAGATTGGCTTCACATTAAATATAATAAATTCCTGATATATAAAAAGCAAATAATAGATTTCTTTCCCTTCTTAATAGAGTATTTTAAGATAAAGAGCTATCCTATTCCTGACTTTTCTGAAAAAAGGATACAAAAAATTGAGGATCATTATGAAACATTCAGAACAGTTGAAGGATCGATATTAGCCATTCATCCTCCAAAGAAATCTTTGGAAATAAGAAAGGATGTAAAGGCTGTCCCATATAAGGGTTTTGATAGACCCAATAAAGTAATAAATCATGTGGTCAGACAAACTAATTATACAAATTTGTTTCTGCAATCTTTGGGAAAATAGACTACTTGAATAGAGTCTCTTTTGTCAAGTCTACCTTCCCTAAAGGTTCCTACCTCTCAATATCGATATACATTAGAGGCTCCAATAATGAAACCTCCTCTAGAAATAAAATCCTATAAAATAAAGGGAAAAGATATCCCTCTCAGACAAGGATTTTATGGATGAGTTGGTCTCTAGGCTGACAAAACGTAATATATCTCCTTCCACTCCTAAAGTCAGCGTTTTAACAGACTTTGGCCCTAATATAGAGGAGTTTGAAAATATGCTTCAAGAAATTGAGATAAATAAGGTCACTGAGCAAAAAACACAACCAGTATATTCTAAAAGACCTTATTATCTTCAACCATCCCTAATTGATATAGAATTTGAGGAAGATGGATACAATAACTGTTCCTATTTCACTGGCAAAGAAATAGTAGAATGGAATGTTGATGGGATGTCAGATAGACAAATTCTAATAACCATTAAGTATATGACCATGTATGCTTAGGCCTGTAGAATTCATGGCAACAGTGAGCAACAAATTGCTAATGCAATAATATCTGGGTTCACAGGCCAGCTCCAAGGACGGTGGGATAATTGTGTAAATGAACCCACCAAATTGGCAATATTACAGGCCAAAAAATTAATCAAAGTACAAGGAACCTCTCAAGTTCAGCAAGATCTATATGCTAATGACTCTGTCAACACACTACTGACAGCAATACTCATTAATTTTATTGGTAGAACTTCAATAATTCAAGATAGGGGTCAAGAGCTTTTAATTAACTTGAGATGTCCATCATTGGCTCACTTCAACTGGTACAAAGATACATTTTTCTCTTGGGTCTTCATATGAAGTGATGCAAATAGTAAAGCTTGGAAAGAAAATTTTATCTCCAGCCTTCTGCCTCTCTTTGCCTATCGTGTTCGACAAAGGCTCTGAGATAAATGCGGAGGAGTCCTCGGCTATGATAATTATGGCTATGGTGAACTTGCCTCCGAAATAATATCCAAAGGTCTCGCTCTTTGCAATGAACTTAAATTGCCAAAAAAAAGGGCTAAGGAAAAGCTATATGGAAAGCAGACCTTAGGAAATTTCTGTGAGTAGTGTGGCTATAATACCATACCATGGAAAAGGGCCTCTCACAGAAAAAAGAAAATAGTAAAAGCGCCAAAACGATATAAACGCTCTTCTAATAAAGAAGCCCATCAATATTACAAACGAGCAAAAGGAAATAAATCTGCTCGTAAAGCCTCTTCTTCCCACAAGCATTGATGCTTTAAATGTGGAAAGAAAGGGCATTACGCTAATAAGTGCAGAAAAGAGAAAAAGGTTCAGGCTATCAGATACTTGAAATTATCATCTGAAACACAAGATAAAATAATTCAATTCTTATTTTCAGATTTTGAGTCCTCTGAAGAATGCTCAGATACAAAAGAAGAGATTAATCAAATTAATGATTTCTGAATCTGATTCTTTGACAAAAAATCAGGATAGCACTCCTTGTGAATGCAAGGACAATAGTTATGAAGCTATCCTTGGAATAAATGGTTTTAGTATTAATATGCTTAGCATCATCCTTGGAATAAATGGTTTTAGTATTAATATGCTTACAGTAGAGCAAAGCTTAATGCTGGATATTATTGACAAAATAATAGATCCAAAAGAAAAGCGAAATGCTCTTGAAAAATATATTGCAATAGCTCGACCCGATAAAAAGCGTAGTAAAGGATTGTCTTCAACTCCTTTTGCTTATAAAAATGCTTACAATGAAATAATAAAAAGGGTTAGGAATTCAGTTCCTAATCGAGAACCTACAACGAAAGAGTTGAGACAAGAAATAAATACGCTTAAACGAGAAGTAAAAGACCTCACTAAGAGGATCCAAATTCTTGAATTAAGCAATTATACGCTCCCTTCAGAAAGAGATGAAGAAGATGAACTCTCTTTCAACAATATGTTTGAAGGAAGAAATATAGAGCAAGGAGAATCTTCATCAGCGGTCAAAATAGAGAAAGAAGATTCCAAGCTTAAGTCCAATAATACTCTGGACAAAGTTGTAACCCAAGAATGGCACACCTTTGTGACCATTGTGGTTAACAAACAATATACATTTAAAGGAGAAGCCTTAATAGATTCCGGAGCAGATCTGAATTGCATCTGTGAAGGAATTATTCCTTCTCAATACTTTGAAAAAACCATCTAAATATTAAGCACCGCTAATGGTTCAAGAATAGCTATTGAATATAAGCTCTCTGGTGCTATGGTTTATAACCGGGGAATATGTTTGAAACTCCTTTTATCCTGGTTAAAGATTTAAATACTATATTTATCTTGGGAACTCCATTTTTAACCATGTTGTATCCCTTCAAGGTAACCAGTGATGGACTTGAGTGTGAAAAGGATGGAAAATATATCCAATTCAAATTCACTCAAGCTCCTCTCTATGAGGAGACAAACAATCCCAAAACAAAGATTTGCCACAAAAAAAAAAAAAATTTCTTTTTTCTTTGCAAAAAGAGGTGAAGCTTAAAGAGATAGAAGAAAAAAATAAAATCTCCTAAAATATAGGAAGAAATTCAAGCATTTCAAAGTAAGCTTGAATACAAAGTTTGTAGTATTTTGCCAAATACCTTTTGGGCCAGCAAGAAACTTATAGTTCATCTTCCTTATGAACCAGGCTTAATGAAAGGCGAATACCTACCAAGGCCAAACCTATTCAGATGAATGATAGGCACTTCTTATTTGAAAATGCTAAATATAAATAATTGAAAATAAAGCTAACAATGATAAAATTATATATATAAAAGATTACAAGAAGAGATTTAACTCACATGAAGAAACTTCGAAAATAATGGGAAGAAGCTAAAGAAACTTTGAAACTTCTTAAGAGATTTTGTTGATATCCGATATTTTACAAGGTTTTTTTTCTCAAATGTTTTCTTCGATGCCCCCATACAACTTAAGCTTTGCTTTTTTATAGAGATGGCAAGGTTTCTGAAACTTTACAGCTTAACTTTCTATTACAATAATTTATAGATATTATTAAAGTAACTAAATAGTAAAGATTCCTCATGTCTAGACACATGTGGAGTTCCTGTGTTTGTCGGATTGTGCCAACAAGTGGAGTCGTGCTGACTAAAAATCAAATGGGTCATGGCTGTCTTGATATAAATTGACAACTATGCCTTTTTCTATAGAACTGGACGAGGAATTTTCAGCTTTAATTATTGCTTCCTTTTCTTTTCCTTCAATTTTATCAGATGATGACTCAGCTTTCATTTCTCCGAGGCGATTTGTAATATCCATGATAGATTTCCCTTTTGCTTAGAGGGAAGAGATAAGGTTACTGATGTCTTTATCAATTTCTATTGCTTTGCCTTTATCTTGTTAAGAGCTAGATCTAGTTGTATTGTACTGAGTTGGGCCAGTGAGTTGGATAAGCATGAAATCATTAGAGAGAAGTTCTTTGGGTATTGTGAACTTCTACTACCATTTTGTGAAAGTTCGTCTCATCAATATTGGTAGTCACCTGGTTGGTGAACTGTATTATATTCCTATCTAAGTATCCATGGGATCTTATAACAAGCAAGATAGTATAAAAGCACATGGTCTTCAGCCTGTAAAGCTTCTGCATTTGTTTCAACAAATTTGTTGAAGCTTTCATCACATTGTTTGGGCAAAGCATCTCTGAGTAGCCCAAAATTGAAGAACTATTTGAGAAACCATGTTGGGAATATTTTAATGGTAATATTATTTTTCCATTGAATAAACTAGCTATCAGTGTTCGTAAATATGGTCGTATCAGGCCGTATATACGGCGATACGACCGTATCAAGCATGGGACGAATTGATATGAGCGTATCTCACTCATATATGATTTTCCCCCCTTTTTGCGCACCTATGACCATACCATATGAATCCAATTGTATATTGCAATATATGGTCGTATATGATGTGAGGGGCAAAATGGTCAAGAAAAAATAGGTATATAAGGCTGTCTACCTTATTTTTGCTCCATTTTTGCCCGATCAACCGCCTCCCACCCACACTCGGTTCACCGGCATAAAAAACCTCCATTTTCAGCGACAGTCCCTCCCTTCCAAACTCTGTCCTCACTGGCACCAAAAAAGCTTCCATTTTCATCACTAAAATCGCCCATTTTCGACAACATCCCTCCCTCCCAACCTTTGTCATTACCAACGTTGAAACCTATCCCATTTTTGGCAACACATGCAACTATCTCCCTCTATTTTTCAGCAGTATTTTTTTTTTGTTTCTTAAACTGTTCTCTTTCTCTTTTCTTCAATAGTTCAGTTTGTTTTCTCTTTTAGTCTTCTCATGTGATCTTTCTCCCTCTCTTTTCTCTTGAATTGTTCTTTCTCAGGGTTGTTTGGAACACTATTGGCAGTCTCTCACTCTCAAACTCTCTCTTTGAAGCCTTGTGTTGTGATTTGTGAATTGGTTGTGATTTATGTACTAATTATGATTTGTGGTTATGATTTGTGAATTATAAATTTGTGATGGCTAGTAATAAAAAGGATCTGACGTGGAAGTATGGGGTTGAGATTGAGGTAGATGGAAAAAAATGTATGAAGTGCACTTTATGTGATAAAGTAATGAGAGGGGGAGTGTATAGGATGAAAGAACATCTTACGGGTATTAAAAGGAATGTTGCCCCATGTACAAGTGTTCCATCGGATGCTAGAGATGACATCAAAAGTCATATAGAGAATTTAGAGAAAGTGAAAAGATTTAATCAGTTAGTTAGGGAGGAAAAAATTGATAAATGTATGACATTGAATAGTCGATCTAAGTCTACAGAAGGGTCGGGTAGTGGTAGTGTGATTGGAAGTCAGAGAGGGATTAAGAGACCTATGGATAGGTTTCTAAATAGTGTGGAAGATGATTAGATTAAAGAATTAGGGGGAACTAGAAAGGGAGGAACTAATAAGGAGTTACGTGATCGAACATGCGATGAGATAGGCCGATTCTTTTTTGAGAATGGCATCGCATTTAATGTTACTGATAGTCCATCTTTTGTGTCAATGATTCAGGCAGTTAAGCGCTATGGGACAGGTTTGAAACTACTAAATAGCTATGAGTTGAGGACTTCTATATTGAGGAGGGAGGAACAAAACACTGAAGCTATTATAGCTGAAGTGAAGAAGACATGGGCGAAAACGAGAGTGTTGATATTGTCAAATGGGTGGAAAGATATAAGGGATAGACAACTGATCAATTTTCTTGTAAACAATTCATATGACATAGTTTTCCTGCATTTAGTTGATGTTAGTGATGTAGTGAAGGATGGGGCGTTGTTGTTCCGTTTACTTGATGATGTGGTTAAAGAAATTGGAGAGGATATTATTGTTCAGGTGGTGACAAATAATGCCTCCAATTACAAGAAGGCTGGGGAAATGTTTATGGAAAAGAGGAAATGATTGTGGTGGATGCCGTGTGCAGCTCACTGCATAGATTTAATGCTTGAAAAACTTGGAGAACTACCCCAACATAAAAATGCATTGAGAAAAGTGAAGAAGGTACTCTAATAGTTATAGTATTACTATTTCTTTCTATATTTTTTCAACTTAACTCATATTTTAATTAAAAAATTTATGTCCTATAATAGGTGACTAATTTCATTTACAATCATGGATAGGTGTTCGCATTGATGAGAAAGTTTACAAACAAATAATTGGTTCGACCTGCTCATACAAGGTTTGCTACTGCATATTTGACATTGCAAGGTATGTCTAAACTGTGGCAACCTTTTCAACATATGTTTACTTCAGTGGAGTGGGAAGGATGTTCATATGCAAATAAGCTAGAGGGGAAGGAAGTCAAGAAAATCATATTAATAGATTTGGCTTTCTGGGAAGATATCTTTTATGCATTGAAAACAACTAGATCTTTTATTCATGTGTTGAGGATAGCAGATTCAGAGAAAGTGCCTTAATGGGATTTATTTATGAAGTAATGGATATGACTAAGGAGGAGATAGCCAAAAACTTGAGGGGTGTTGTTGCAACTTATAGTGAGATTTGGAATATAATTGATGAGAAATGGGAATTTTAGATGCACCATCATTTGCATGTAGCTACCTACTTTTTAAATCCTCAATATCAATATTCACAAGAAATGATTGATCATGAGATTAAGTAGGGGTTGTAAAAGTGCATGGATAGGCTTATTGTAGATGATAGAGAGCAAGAGAAGGCATATTTGCAGTTTCAAGATTTTAAGCAAGCGAGAGGGATGTTTGGCATAACCTAGGCAAAAAATTCTATCACCAAACATACTCCTTGTATGTGGAATTTTCTTTAAGGCATAATTCAATCATTTGTGTTTTCTAACTGAAAGGATTTTTATTGGCATTGTATGATAAACCCCGATCCTAGTTTCCTCGGAGAATTCATTTTCGACGATCAGATAGAGAATAAAGAGTCCAGAAATAGTGCAAGGGGCTCGGTTAGAATTCGATTATATTTATAAAGCCCTGAGTGTCGTGTTAGGAAGAAATGAGAATTTTCGGTGAATAATGTTCGGATCCAGAATGAATAGTGATTTTTTCGAAAAAGATCCGAAATTAGTGTTTAAGATCGAATTTGGACCCGATTATATTGTCCAGGATCATAAATTGAGATTCGGTGGGAAACAGAAGTTTTTGGTGAATAGTATTTTTAGACGAAAATTTTCGGATGAATAGTAAAATTTTCAATAATTGACCTTAATGGTCGAAAAGGTCCGAAAATAGTAGGAGAGTATAGAGAAATATAAATGGATCAAAAAGAAGACCATTTGAGTAGTTTTAAGCGATCCGAAGAAAATTACGATATTGCCCTTTTGATAGATTAATGAGTTTTAATGGGTTTAAACCCAATTGAATTTTTTTTTCGAAGTATGAGATTGATAGATAAGACACCCAATTAAAGTATTTCATGGTCAATTTGAAGATTAGATGACCATGGAATATTTTCATAATATTTTCCGGTCGAAGTGAAATTAGATTATAAAAAGGGCAAAATGGACATTTTAAGTTAAGTATGCATGGATCACGCGTGAGCATAATATGCAGAAGTTTCAAGGAGTGTAACCCAAGTGAATGAGAATGGATTAAAGAGAATGAACATAAAAATCGAGTATTTAAGCTATAGATACGTATAAAAAGTTATCGGTTTATTCAACCGGATTTCAGTTAGAAACATTTTTTTTATCAAGTATATATGAGAGGTATTAGACCGAAATTGAAGCCTATAAAGTTAAATTGGCCATAAGATATGTGTAGAATATTTGTAGAATATTTTTCGAAAGGATTAGGAATGAATTATATGTTAATCAAGCGAGGTGAGCTCACGGGATAAAGTAAAAGATATTTTAAATCAACCAATGAGAAAAGAGATAAGCAGCTTGAAAAGTAGTGGCTATGGATGTGCCACATGTCATCTAGTGAATGGTTGAATAAATAAATGGATGAGAAATTGCCAAGTGGACCAATGGAATTAAAAAATATATATTTTTGCGCACTAGTGAGATTATTGAAAGTTTGAGGTAATTAAATGAAATTTTCTTGAGGGACTAATTTGTAATTGAGCATTAATATATATAAAAGTGATTTTTGTCTCATTAGAAGACATTTGAGTCGTGAAACCAGAGGAGAAAGAAAGAAAAAAAAAAAAAAACAAAGAAAAGAGGCCGTGAGCGAGAGAGAGAGAGAGAAAGAAGAAGATCCGGTCTGATTTTCACCGAGGTTTCTTCACGAAAGTTGTTCCTCGTCATCTCCTCTAGCTAACCCAACAAATTTGAAGCGAAAAGATTGCCTATTTGGTGAGTTATTTCAGTTTAAAGTTTGAAAGTTTATGTTAAAACCCATTCTCTCTCTTGTTTTTTTTCAAATTTTAGTTTAAGGATGATAAGAGGGACTTGTAAGGATGATTTTGGTGTGATTTGTGAGTGATTTGATGGAAGAAAAATAGGTGAGAAAGAGAGAGAAAGTCACGGCCAAAAATGGGTGTTGTGAGATCCGAGTTTTTTTTTTCGATTCTAAGGCATTAGATAGATGTTTTAGAAGTTAAGAAACAATCTTATGAAGTTAGATTTCGAAAACGAAAAGTTTAGGATCGATTTTGGAGCTAAACGGACAAGTTGAAAGGTGTTTTCCGAAATCCTTTTAAACGCGTTCGTTTAACATTCGAAACCGTTTATTTAATCATAGTTGGGTGTTAGAACACTAGAAAATTGATTGTTGAAGTTGTCGGACGTTCGAAGCGAAAAATGATTTTTATTAGTAAGTGAAATCGAACAAATTTCCTTCTGAGCTTCCGACGATGAAATTGAGCATACTGAGGTATTTCTAGGAAAGAATAAGTAGGATTTATGTAGAGAAAACGGATTTCGAAAACCCCGATTGAATAGAAATTGAGATCCGAGAGTTTAGACGTTAAATGGTATTAATTTTTATTGATTTTGAATGTTATTTGAATGAGTTAAGTAACCCTAAATGGATATTTGATGTTTTAGGATAAAAGCGGAGAGTTCCGAAGGCTTGTTGAGGAGAATCGAATTCTATCCGAGGACGTGTTGTGAGTGGAAATACAAGTTTCTAAAGTTTATAGTTCCTTAAAGTTTATTTATTATAAACAGTTATTCGTTTATTAATTGAAATTATATTATAATTCTAGCATAAAGATTTTAGTTTATTATTTATGTATATGAGAATATGCTAGAATTAAAGATTTTAGGCTTACTGCCTTGAGATTTAGAATATTTTAGTATATCGAGAAAAAGAAATTTTAAGAGCCTATGGTTTACCCTAGCCCTAGTTTAGTACCCGGCCGAATGCCCTATGCGTGATACGGTAGATGAGAGGAAGTCAGTCAGTGAGATTTGAGTCTAGTCGACTCTTGTGTGAGCGAGGTATGAGTAATCCGTATACACGTATAGGGTAGTATAGTCGGTCCGCGGCATGGCCCGCTTTCAGCGACTACACATGGTAGATTCCCACTCCTAGTGGTTAGCTAGATTTTATATGCTACCACGCCAGGAGTAGATATTCCCTGGGTTACCATGTACGCGAGCATCAGAAAAGATTTTAAAAGATTTCAGAAAGTGTTTTAGAAAAGAATTTTAGAAAATATTTTATTTTTTAAAACTGTTTTTGGGAGAATATTTTATTCAGAGACGAGTTTTAGTATATATAAATTAACCACTCACTGAGTTATACTCATAGTTTTCTTTAAATGTTTTTCTTAAAAATTCTCCCACAGGAGCAGGAGCTAGTCGTCCAGCTGACGAGGTTCAGTCAGACATGCAGGTGGACGGATAGAACGACACTTACTACATATATATTTTTTGTTAGTTGATCACGTATATGTTCCTGTATATAGTTGTAACTATTTTAAAGAAATAGTGGATGCATTAGTTAAAAATGTTTTATTAAAGTTTTTGAAATTCAGTTTTCAGATTTTATTCACTTGTTTGTGGTTGTGTTGTGAGAAAAGAGCCGGAGGCTCTGGAAGTTGAGAAATTGATTTCATAGAAGTGTTTTTATAAACTGTATTTGAAACTTGCAGGGTGGCATAGTTTAGAAAACAGACAGCATGCTGCCAAAATTTTTATTAAAAAGCAAAAAAAATTTTTATCACTGTCACCTTATAAAAGAAGTTAAAATATCTAGATAGATGAGTTTCGGTGCCTGACGGGATTCCTCCGGACTGAGTTAGGGTTCGTGGGAATTCTTTCGGGGTGCTACGGGGTCTTTCTCGGGTCCAGAAGAGGGATTCAGGAAGGGTCCCATCATTGTAGTTGAATGGTTGATGCAATTTAGAGATCACATCCTAGAGTTAAGATATTTTGCAATAAAGATTTTAAATCTTACTTGCTCATCCTCGACTTATGAGTGGAATTGGAGTGCGTTTAATATGATATGAGTTTAGTTAGAATATACTATAAAATTATTTTTTTATTGATACTAATTTTTTCATTATTAATTATTATAGATTCATACCAAGAGAAGAAATTGGTTGGCCATGGAGAAGTTGAACTCATTGGTGTATATAATGTACAATAGAAAATTGCGGCAGAAATTCGAGAAGCTCCAGTGTTTACCTCATGATATTGATCCCTTAGTTTCTGCTGACTTGCCTTCTGATAATGAGTGGGTCATAGAAGAAGATGTTGTGGAATCGAGTGGAAATAAGCCACAACAACGAAAGAGGATTAGAGATACACGTAAGTTTATCATTAAGTAAATGGAGTAACTTGAATATATATTGAAATTTTAATTATATTACTTTACTTCTTTTGGCATAGGGAAAGGAAAGGGTGTTCAATCAGTAGATGATGAAATGGAGTGGGATAACATCCCTAGTGAGGAGGAGAATGATTGTGATGATGATGATGGAGAAGATGACAAGTATGACACATTCCGTTTCCATTTCAATACTCATTTTTTACTAGAGACTCTACTAGAATCAGATGATTAGATCATCTTTTGTTTTTATAACTTTTGTATTGTTTTTGGTTTGGTATTGTTAGTTTGTTACTACGTACTAGCAATACATTATAGTTCACCTTTAGTTTTTGTGACTTTTGTATTATTTTTGGTTTGATTTGATATTTAAATACATTGTTGTTTTAGTAATTCATGACATTTCCTATTTTTTTTTTTTTTAACCATTTGCTGTATAATACGCCCATATAATGTGTACCGGCCATACCATATCACACCACTTTGGGGTGCCTGTACTGTACTGTATCACGTATTTACAAACCTTTCTAGCTATAAGTGAATTGAATATTCTGATAGGCTATCACTGAACTTTATGCTTTAATATAATCAAAATAATTATATCCATCTGGAAAATTCTTAAATAGCCTGTAGGTATAAAACCCTTTTCTTTTGTAGGGATTAGAACCTCATGTTTCTTGAGTCATAACTTCAACAATAGTAAGCTTGCTATAAGCATGTTCACCATTGATGTCATTATGGTGGATATTGATGCTTCCTAATTCCAGAAGAACAATGATAAAATATTGAATATAACCACTTTTTATTCATATAAATCTGAATTGAATACACCTAAATTTTAAGAGAATAATAAGATTTATTACAAATTTCTTTCTTTGTAAAAATCAATTTAAAATCGATCTAAATTTTATTCAAATTTATTAATTAAATGAAATCTGTGAAGTCAATAACTTTTTAAATACACCTAGATTTTATTGGATTTCATATAAATCTGAATTGAATACACCTAAATTTTAATTAATTCCTAACAAATCTAAATTGAATATACCTAGATTTTAGGATAATGATAAGATTTATTACAAATTTCTTTATTCATAAAAATCAATTTAAAATCCATCCAAAATTTATCCAAATCCATCACTTAAATGAAATCTGTGAAGTAAATAAATTTGCGAATGCACTCGGAATTCATTGGATTCCATACAAGTATGAATTGATTGAATATACTTAAATTTTAATGAATTTCATACAAATCTGAATTAAATATACCTAGATTTTACGAAAATGATCAGATTTATTACAAATTTATTTCTTCATAAAAATTAATTTAAAATCCATCCAAATTTTATCCAAATGAATTTCTTAAAGGTAATATATGAAGTTAATGACTTTTCCATTGCACCTGGAATATATTGGATTTTATATAAATCTAGATTAAATATATCTAAATTTTAATGAATACCATAAAAATCTAAATTGAATTGACCTATATTTTAGGAGAATGATGAGATTTATTACAAATTTCTTTCGTCATAAAAATCAATTTAAAATCTATCCAAATTTTATCCAAATCCATAATTTAAATGAAATCTGTGAAGTCCATGAATTTTTGAATGCACCTAAATTTCATTGGATTCTACACAAGTCTAAATTAAATACACTTAAATTTTAATAAATTCCATACAAATCTGAATTGAATACACATAGATTTCAATGAAATCCATTTGAATCTAGATTGGATACACCTAATCTTTTAAAATATTTTAATTATAATAAATTATAAATTGAATACACCTCCTTAAGATTTGCACAAGGAGGGAGCTCTGTTGCTTAGTTAACTAGGAGCAAATAATCATGAGTCCTCTCAACAAATATCTTTTTCAATTGTTTTTGCTTCTCTTGGTTCTAAATATTGCATGTCAAGCATCAATTATTAAAAATCCAATGGTGCATGTCTATATCAGAAATGACATTGGTGCAGGGCTAGATCTCAGAGTTCATTGTAAATCCAAAGATGATGATCTTGGGCTGCATGTCGTCCCTCGGTTTCGAACTTACTCGTTCCAATTTCGACCAAGACTTTTCCCAATACCAGGCGGTACATTACTTCATTGCAGTTTTTCATGGGGAAGTCAATCTCATTCATTTGCTATATACTCAGAGAGTAGGGATGATTGTGGAGTTTGTAGCTGGAGTATAAGACCTGATGGAGCATATTATATAGATACAAAAGGCTACCCAATTCAATATCCTTGGCCATCTTAATTATATACAATTTCACTAAGTTTATTAGTGTGGCCTATGAAGTTTCGACTTCTTCTCTTTAATAAAAATATAAGTCACAATAATTTATAGTTGCTAAGCTGCATTATTCCACTTTTCATGCTCAAGCTTCATTTCTTATATAAGCATAAATTCTAGGTGTTAGTTTTTTCCTTTATACGTACACAGGTCAATCTGTTATGGTAATGGACCAATGGTACATTTAGTAGAAAACTAAGATGGGTGGGTCTATAATATAATATCTAAATTGACTTGCCATTACAAAGTTGGTTTCTTCCATCTACACAAAATCTGGATTTTAATTGCTTATTGCTTTGGAGTACTTCTTCTATAGTTATCTATCGTCCATCTCCAAGAGTTATATCTAGTAAAATATCATTTTGTGGTAATGTGATATAGTTATTATAAATATTATATTATGAGTATAAAGATAAATTAAAATGTTGGGGGTATGATAATATTTATTGTCTAGGATATGATTATATGTTAAACATCATCTAAGTTCTAATTGGTAGAAGATAAATTATTTTATACATTGCTGCAAGTCATATGAAAGATAAATTATTATTTCAATTCATATACTTTTTCAAAGCAATATGCATATTCAATTTACATGAGCCGAAAATGAATCATACGATATGAAGACATGAACAAAGTAGAATCATGCGACACATTCTCCTATGAATACTATTATCGTGTTAGTTAGCTAGGATGGGATGGAATTGGATAAATTTTTTGTCCAATCCAATATTTTGTTAATGAGGTGGGATTGGCATTGGCTAAAATTGGATAAATTGCTATAAATTTCGTGAAGGTCATAACAACACGGAATGATAAGAAATGAAACGGGTGTTTCTAATAATAGTTGGGACTCATAAAGAGGGCATGCAGTTATATTTTAGAATATTAGATTAGAAAGCTTTCTATCAATACGTTATTTGGGAAAAAATATAAACACCCTCGATGTTTGCTAATATTACAAAAATATGACAACTATGACCCATTTCACATTAATATCAAGTTTCATAAACTTAACAAAAACACTCCAATTATTAGTTAACGAATTGTTGACCAAACTTTAAAATAATCAGGGACAATTTGATCTTTTTATGTTATATTAAATAAATATAAAATAAGCCAATCAAAGTTTTCTATGTCATCATCCATTAAAGGCAAATTTGTCTTTTAACCCTAAAATATTAAAGTGTAAATAAATAAATAAAAGATTAAAGATATTAAATACAAAAAGTGGTTTGTCTCCATCCCATATATAAGAGACCATGCGTCTTTGACAATGGAGACCCAAATGGGTCACTAACTTGGGTCCTATCATCAGAGACTCAAAATTGGGTCTCAAACGAATGAGACTCAATTCAGTCGAGTTTGCGTGTGGCCACAGTTGGATCTAGATCTTGTGGTGCTCAACCACCACTTTCGAGTTGGTGACACCGGACTCTCCACATTGTTCGTGATGACGGTCGAATTTGATGACAAGAAATCCTCTGAAGTTGTTTATCTCTCTCAATTCAAGTAGCTCTGCTACAATGCCGAGAGCCTCATTGTCTTCTTTTTCTCTAAGCTAGTCATTAGTTAAAGAGAGAAATCGAAGAGCGTTGGTCCATGTTGGTTTCCAACCCCATATCGGGTCTAATTGGTTTTCAAAAATAAAAACCGACACATACCGGTTTTGGATTGGTTTTCTCCAAAACTAACCTGAACCATGCCCACTCCTAGTTATAGAATTTTATGTAATCATGGAAGAAGTAGTTACAAATGATCTTTGTACAAAATGTAGGAAAGTGAAATTGATGAGTGTTTCTTGTGGACCAATTGTGGTTATGTTTTTTTTTAATCAAATATAACGATAGGATCAATGTTGAGAGGTTCAAGAAAATTTCATGCTCAGTTATATAAGTCTCTTGGGTAGGAAAATTACTGATGCAGAAAAAACATTTTTTCCATGAGGCCCTTTTCTCGATTGAATCATAAGGAGAAAAGACTGGGGCAAGCAAATTTTAATGTTTCAATTGAAAATATGGATAGCATGGCCATGGATTCTATTGTTGCAGACTAATCAAGAGGAGTTATGGATTTTGATTTGATCGTGGAAGGAGTAGTTATGAGCGATCCTTAGACAAAACGTAGAAAAGTGAAATTGATGAGTGTTTCTTCTTAACCAATTATGGTTGGATTTTTATTGAATATAAGGATGGGGTCAATGTTGAGAGGTTCAAGAAAATGTTATACTTAGTTATATAAATCTTCTTAGGTAGGAAAATAACAATGCAAGAAAATATTTTGTCCACAAAGCCCTTTTTTCGGTTGAATCATAAGGACAAGAGATAGGTGCAAGTAAATTTTAATGTTTAATATGAAAATATGGACAGTATGACCATGGACTTTATTATTGTAGATTGGTCAAAAGGAGTTATGGATTTTGATGTGATTATAGAAGTAGTTAAGGGCGATCCTTGGACAACATAGAAAGTGAAATTGATGAGTGTTTTTTGTGGACCAATTATGGTTGGATTTTCATTAAATATAATGATAGGATCAATGTTGGGAGGTTTAAGAAAATGTCATGCTCAGTTATGTAAGTATAGGTTAGGACCAGCTTAATGGTATCCTTTACTTTAGGCTAAATTTTAAAATAAGATTTTATTATTTAATGTATAAGGAGATACTTTATTTAAAATTTATTATTGTTACTTTTTTTTCCTTACTTTTCCAAATGCAAAAGTGTTGATTAATATGATATGTCATTCAAATAAGATAGTTATCTTCGTTAATGTTTTTGTTCATTATGAATTTTCTAGCATAGTGTGTTATTGAAAAATATGGGATACTTTTCATCTTTAGACAAATTATATGGTTCTCTCTAAGAGGGCACTTTTTAGTTATTAATATTTTTCAAGACTATCTAACGACGTTGCGTTGACATGGAGAGCATGTCAACTGAGACATACGTTAAAGACTCCCATCGACTCCACTTCAAGAAGACCATCTTGTGTGCAAGTAAGCCAGCTTTTAACAAGCCTGAGTCTCGTAAAATGGGTTTAAGGCCCAATTGGCCCAAGCCCATATCACACATTTGGACATGCAAAGCATGAGATTGGACTATAAAGAAAAGGGTTTTAACCAAATATAACCCTTTTTGAATGACCCTTTGAGATATCAGCTATTTTTTTTGAATTTCCTGCAGCATGATTCTTTTTGGTCCAAAATACCCTTAATGGTTCAGCTAATTACCATTTACCATTGTTTTTCCCTCCACTGACCCACCCCATTTCTGATTCTCTCTCTAAAACTTTCCCTCCACTGACCCCATTTCTGATTCTCTCTCCACTGACCTACCCTCTCTTCTTCTTCTTCTTCTTCTTCTTCTTCTTTCTTTTTTTTTTCCTGCCTTGGTTCTGGGTCGCGAACCCAGAACCAGAGACGGTTCTGGGTTCGCGAACCCAGAACCACATCGGTTCTGGGTTCGCGAACCCAAAACCATCTCTGGTTCTGGGTCGCGAACCCAGAACTAGATCTGGTTCTGGGTTCGCGACCCAGAACCAAGGCAGGAAAAAAAAAAGAAAGAAGAAGAAGAAGAAGAGACTGGTCTGGTTCTGGGTCGCGAACCCAGAACCAGATTTCTTTTTTTTTTTTTTTTTTTTTTGTTTGTTTGTTAATTGTTGATTTGATAATGTTGTTGTTGTTGTGGGAGATGTTGATGAATTGGATTGATGATGTTGATGAATTGTGGGAGATTATGAATTTTGATATTGAAGGAATGAGAGGGGTAATTTTGTTCAAAAAATAATAATAATGTCCGTTTTGATAATTCAGAAAATTAGAAGTCTATTCTGTAATTTTTAAAAATACTTTTAAGGGCGCTTCTTGGATAAGAAGCGCCCTCTATTTTAAATTTGATAATTATGAAATAACCCCAAAAATTTATTTAATTATGAATTTTACCCTGAATTTTCAATTAAGGTTGGGACTCTCAAGCTCGAGGTTGGGATTCCCAATTTGAAAGTTAGGATTGATAGGGAATCCTAACCTTGAGGTTGTGATTATGAATTTTGATATTGAAGAAATAGGAGGGGTAATTTTGTTCAAAAAATAATAATAAGGTCAAGTTTGATAATTCAAAAAAATAAAAGTGCAATTTTGTAATTTTAGAAAATATCTTTAAGGGCGCTTCTAACCCAAGAAGCGCCCTCTATTCTAAATTTAATAATTACGAAACAACCCTAAAAATTTGTTTAATTACGAAATATATATAATTAAACATTTAGGTTGACATTCTCAACCTCCAGGTTGGGAATCCCAACCTAAAGGTTGGGAGTTCCAATCTTGATTCAATATTCATATTTGAAATCTCAACTTCAAGGATGAGAATCCCAACCTTGAGGTTGGGAATTCCAAACTTGAATAAACATTTAAGTTTAGGATTCTCAACCTTTAGGTTGGGATCCCAACCTAAAAGTTGAGAATCCCAATTTTTGATATTTAACCCTATTTGAAATTCCCAACCTCGGGGTTGAGATCCCAACCTATAGGTTGGGATTGATTTCAAAAATTACTCATTAAGGGCGTTTTTGTCCTTTCAACGCTTTTATTAATAATATAAAATAAAAGGGCTACTTTTGGGGATGGCCTTCCCAAAAGCGCCATTTTTTCAATTTTCCCTAAAGAAAATAGATGCTGCGTCTTACGTTTTTTTGATGTTCCTGCCATATTTTGAGACAGTCTACGAGTTCGAACAAGGCAGCAAGCACTGCCATTGTCATTGCAAAGCTCACAACTCCTACTAATATGATATTAAATTAAAGGATTTAACTATCTTATTAGTTTGATAATTTTATCCAATAATTACATCTGTTGGATTAATTTCAATAATTACTCTTACAATTAATCCAATGGATGTAATTATTGAATAAGAATATCCAATTAGTAAAATAGTCAAACCCTTTATTAAAAAGTTATACCAAAATGACCGAATAAAGAGTAGAGATTATAAAGAAAAAAATTTCATTATTTATGGGGTAAAAATATATTTTTGAACAAAATTACCTTTACAATAAATAACTTCATCTTCTTCAATAGTCAATTATCAGAATTTCTTTTTTTTCTGTTGACATCTTTTGCAACGGATATATATTCTACCCTTTTGTTTTCTTTTTCTTCTGTCTCTCTTCTTTTCTTCATTTTTCTTCTTCTTCCTTTGTTCTTGACCATGTTTTGGACTTGGTTTTTCTCTCTAACACTATCATGAAACTCATTATATTAAAAAATTATGCACACAAGCCACCTTCTGCCTTGAATTTATAAACTGTGTGCATGACTCCTCAGCTTGAACATCTCTTGTTTTGAAAAGTTGGTTTTGAAGCATAACATCCCTGATATATTACAATTGATGGTTTGAGGTATTCAAGTATTTTCTCATTAATTAATTAACTATCCTATCTAACAAGTTATCATCTAAACAACATGCTTATATTCTCATACTTGGATCAAAGTAGCCTTTCTTTTTTACCTTGTTAGATATTTAGTTTTTTCTGAATTTAATCTCCTTTCTCCAGCATTAAAAAAAAAAAAAAAAAAAAAGCGCCGTGCAATTACAAAAGTTGACACAAACATCTATGATTCATTATACTTGTCATGCACTCAGGAATTTCAGAAGTTGATCCATATAAAGGAACTCATTCGTATAGTTTGTATAGTCTTTATAAATGTGCCCGACAAGGATCTATGCAAGGTGGACTACAATTCAAAACTGACATTGAGCTTTTAGCATGAGTCCATCATCATAAGAATGTTGTCAGGCTTTATCCTTGAAATGCTCAGACATGTACTTAGTTATGTGAGGAGGGCCATGATATTGTCCCTCTTGATTTACATGAGTAGACATTTAGGTGTTAGTTGAGTTGCTGATGTTTTAAATTTATTGAACAGTACTTCATTGGGGCCACAGAAAAAAAAAACCATTAGATGATCATTCAACACAGCAGCCAATGAGACATGAGTTACAAGATTTCCAGATCCCATCTTTGCTAGACAGTAAATGAATACCGTTGCATGTCGCATTTCTCCATTCACAGAGTAGCACGATTCATTCTTATAAGAAAATGATCTTTTCGTACTTTTCTTCTTGTATTATTGATTTTTTTTTACATCAATTGAATGAATACTGACTTTGGATGTAATTGAAGACTTGGTGGGACATCCCACCTTATCTCATGTCTTGAAATTTAAAGCAAAAGACTCGTCTCTTTTGGGGTGCCTATTTCCAATGGTAAAAGGCCAAATTGACTTGATTTGTATTATATTGGGTCAGCTAGCAACAAAAGTTACTGTAGTGATCTTGATATTCCAAGCAAGGGATTTTAACCAAAATTAACTTTTTTCTGATGACCCAAATGAAAAATGACTTTTTTTTTAGTGAATCATTTCAGACTGATATTTTTTGGATAAGAATACCCTTGATTACTCTACCAATTACCACTAACCCACCCCTGTTGTCTGTCACATTCACCAAGCTCGTCACTCTCTCTACCAAACATTTTTCTCTCCTCCTCTCTCTAGGAATCCTACCTTACCGTCGCACCTCCTCATCGTCTGACCTCACCATCACACCTCCACCCACCACCGACCAAACCCACCGAAATACATTGGAAACCCGACCCACCCATCGGTCTTCCTCTCTCACTGTCGATTCTCAACCATTGGAGATATGCCAACCTTTCTCTACCACAATGCTGTCAACGGTGGTTCACCGCAGGTGAGGTCTTCCTCTTCTCTTTTCTTCTTCCTCTTATTTTGTTCTTATACTCCTTTTATTTCTCTCTCTTTTTTTTTTTTTTTTTGGCTATGGCCATCAGATTCACACGATTTGTAGAATTTTGTTTTATTTTGTTCTGCTTCATTATTTTTGTTTTTTCCATGTATAATTGTCATAACTTGTTTGATGTTTCGAGGATCAAATGTTGTCATATATATTCTTTTGCATAATGTGTTTATTTTATCTTCTTTTTATATTGTTTCATTTGTTGTATGCGATTTTCCAGCTCATAACTCCTAGTTGGAAGAAGGAAAGAAATACAGATATACAAAATTTTGCTGGGAAGAAATTTTGTACATTGTGTTGGCTTTGTTAAATTTTGTTGTTTTTAAATGTTGTTAAATTTGTTCAATAGTAGAGCATAATGTGTTGATATGATTTGAGGTTGTATTTAGACTAACCAAAACTGAATCTCTGACTCTGTCAGGAGCCCGTTAGAAGTGCAATAATAGACTCCAGCATTCGGATTATGGACAATGGAAGAGAAAGCATTCATAGAAAAGTATGACAGAAGAATTGCTTAGTGATGGATCCATCATGTTCCTATACCTTGCAAAGATGTGTTTTTTCTCGTTTTTTTCTTATATAATCATTTCATGATTTGCAGATATTCTTCATTTTCACTCTTTCCAATACTCTGAATAACAATGAGCAACTTAAGGTGTGTAAATTATTTAATTCTAATTATATGCATGTGCCAAGTTATCATGTACTACTTGAAAAGCTTTAAATTATTACTTTTGGAGGTGTTGGTTTGTGGGTTTTTTTTTTCCCTTTTTTTTTTGGATTTTGAGGGTTTTTGTTGTTGTGTATGTATGTTGGTTTCTTGAGTTAGTGGGGGTGTTGAAATTTGGTTGCATTGAATCTGGAATTTTTTTTTAGTTGGGGAAGTTGTTTTTGTTGTTGTTGATGAGATTTTGGTGGAGATGGGTATAGAAGAAGAGGATGGTGGAGTTGTGGGAATGGAATGTTTGAGGAGTAAATATTGATTTTAGAGGAGGGTGTTGTTGGGAGGGTGGTGGTGTTGGTGTATAATGGGTTGTGTTTGTCGTAAACCCTCTGCTATTGAAGATAGTAAAGAGAGCCCAAGAGAGCGTCTCTTGACTAAGGCTCCATCAAATTTGAGAGTATCAAGGGCAACCTCGTCGAGGAGGGAGGAAGGATATCGAGTGAAGGATCGGTATGATAGTAATGATGGGAGGGCAATGTTGATTGATAAGCAAGTGAATGGATCTGTTCGGTTGCATGGCGAGAATTTTGAGAGAAAGAGAGAGAAGATGGAGTATGCTGTTGTGCAACATCATCCGGGGATGGGTACTATTCCGAAGGCTACAGAAGGGGAGCAGGTTGCGGCAGGGTGGCCGGGGTGGTTAGCTGCTGTGGCTGGAGAAGCTATCAGGGGATGGTTGCCCCGGCGTGCAGATTCTTTTGAGAAGCTGGACAAAGTATGCTCTATTCTTGATTTAGTTTTGGAGTAATAGGTCATTGGAATACTTGTTTTGTAAATGTAGATTTTCATGTTTATAACTGCTTTGTTTATTGGTCTTGAAGTTCGTGATGGTATTATTAATTGGATTACTGGAGTTTTATGCCACTCTATGATAAGCTACATGTTTTGTAGTTCAAATGAATTTGTGATTTATTGGTTGCTATGTTTTGTAGTTCGTATGAACGCAATTCCTTATAGAATTATCCATGCAACTTGTGAGGAGTTTTATGATAGTCATAATTCTTGTTGTTTTGTCGAAAACATGCCAGCGATGCTATGTTGATCTGCGTTTATTAAAGCTTAAACACCAGGGATGAAGAAAGCCTTAAAAAAATCTGAAGAGGGCAGTAAAATAATTTCTAAAGTGGCAGTCATTGTTTTTCCCTATAGGAAACTAGGAAAGGTTGTATTGATTCCTGAACTAGCAAGTACATCATATAGGATTGGAAATGTTGCATTTTAGAACCATGCCCATGCAAAATCTCAAGTTTGCATACCCGTTGATGTGAATAATATTCGAATGGTATTCTGGTCTTGGGAACTAGTCTGACTTGTCTCTGCACTCTGCCCATGATGTGTATCATGGCCCATAGTACTGTGCCTTGTTTGAGTACATTGATATTGAGTATTCAAGTAGTTATTACAATTTATTTCTCTCTTTCTTGTTCCTGACATAGTGATGTCTGCTTTTTGTGTTGACCTTGCTTGGTAGCTGGTTTTGCAACACAGTTTAATGGCATCCTTTAATTTCTGACAGTGCCAAAGACCTGATCCGGAAGATGTTGTGTGCTCTCAACCTTCGGCCGTGAAGTGCATATTCTGACTATATGCGTGTTGGTAGGTTGTACAACAAGCTGGCAGAGGATGATTGGTGTTCAATGCTTTGAGAAAGGTTTCTGGTTTTTGATTAGTTCCGAAACCTTAATTTATGTCTCTGAAAAAATATAGGTAGGAGAGTTCTGTGTTTGATTCGTAATCAAGTTTTTATGTTGCTGTATGACTGGAGGAATTGCTAGTAAGTTTTGTTAACTTCTTAGAATGTGAAGTGGGTAAAGCCATTCAAGTTGCTTCTAAGTGTTTATTTATATGTGGTTTTCTGTGGATTTTTTTTTTTTAAAGAAAAGGTTTTGTGCGTATTTAGTCATCAGCAGATGCAATAGCTTATTTATATCTACTTTACAAGCATTATAAATTGATTACTGATGCTAGTATATTTATATGGCATCAGAAACGAAACTATAAACTACAGAGCAAGAAGTCATCGAATGAAAATATCCAAATGGTCTAAATGAACAAATAAAAGTCTGCAAAATGTTTTTGCAAAATGTTTCTGGTATTTTTTTTCTAGGTGGGAGGATTGTATCGTATAATCGAAGAGAAGAAATGGTGGTTGGTGGATTCATGAATCGAGCGTCCGAGTCGATGCTCAAAGAGTGTTCTGGCGAAACAGTGAGTGAAACTTGCACAACCATTTACTTTGGTTCTAGGTTTTTCATTGTTCCTAATGGCTGAACTGATGCAGGGGCTGCCTCCTTGTTCGCCAATCATTCTTCCACAATGATCTGAAGAATTATGCTGATGTGGGAGGGGGTGTTCTTGGCTGCAGAGGATTCCATTCCAGTTTTAGAACCACTCAGGGAGGCTTATCTTTGAACATTGGTTAGAAACTTAGAACCTTTTGATTTTTATTTTTTTTTTGTGGCATCAGATTTAGTCATAGTAAATTGCATCCTTAATTGTTGCTTTTGCAGATGCATCCACAACGATGATAATACAGCCCAGTCCTGTTGTTGATTTTCTAATTGCCAACCAAAATGTTAGAGATCCTTTTTCAATTGACTGGGCCAAGGTAATATTTATTATATTTCTAGTATTGAGCTGATTTGTTTGTTGAGTTGATTATAATAAATCTGTGTAATAATATATTGATTAATAGGCTAAACGAGTGCTTAAAAATCTGAGGATCAAGACAATGCCTTCCAATCAAGAGTACAAGATCACTGGATTGAGTGAGAAATCTTGTAAAGAGCAAATGTATGATTTTCTATTGTTGACTTGTTCTTATATGTTTGTGTAGATGGGCTAATCATTGTCATTTACTAGTTCTTGAAGTTGCATAGTTGTACGACAGTACAAACTAACTCAACAAGACAGTAATACAACATATTCATTCGGTTTTGACACAACAAATTTCTATTATAGGTGCATAATTTTAGTTAAAAAACTGAATTTGACATTTTAAGATTCATTAATTTGACCTTGGTCAAACTAAAACTATTATAAATTGACTGGTACATGTTGTAGCTAATAAGCTTCAGAGTTCATGGGATCACACAAACTTGTTAACTATTAAATTCATTCTATATTTAGTGATAGTTTATTTAATTCCTCCCAGCAAATCAGAGACCTTGAATTGTGTCTAGTCATAGGACATGTAGTAATGCACTAAAGAGACTGCACTTCAATTGGCATAGAGGTTTTCTTTTTGGCTCTTCCTACGTGTAATTAGAAGTAGATATTGCTATATATTATGGTTTTGTTTGCACAGCTCACTCATGAATGTAGTAGTATAAATAGACACCTAACTCAGAGGTTTTCTTACTTCACTGTAATATTATTCCTAGTTTGACACTGAGTGTGAAAATGGTGCTTGTCGTATTTTTCTTCCTCACCTTCGTAACCTATATGTCAGCAGTACAGTCAAAGGTACTTCTGTTAGCGAATAAATTAGCATGTATTTGTATTAGAGGAGAAAGAATCATACATTAATCCTTTTTGAGTTTTGTAGGTTGGGATGCAGCATTTATTGGCCCCAGTGACAATCAATTTGCAATTCTCGATGAGGACAGGACTGGACTTGCTTTATACATTCTTGTGGGAGTGGCTTTGCAAGAAGCTAATCAAAATAATGGAGCAGTTGAACAGAACCAATTAGCAGAGACAAATGTTGGTTCAATTCGAGGTCCAATGCAATTTATGTTTGACACTGAAGTGGATCGTATCTTTTCTACTCTGATAGGTGCTTGAGGAAATGAGATTCTTTACGTTAAATACCGTAGCTGTAGTAGGTTTTATGCTGATCACTGTTTCTTGTTATTGTAGAGTCAACTTTGATGTTTGCATGTAATGGGAGTCAGATTGGGATGGCAAAGTTGGTTCAAGGATATCGCCATTCAAATTCAGATGGTCATTATATACCAACAAAGACTGAAGGGAAAAAGTCAATTGAGTTGAAAGTAAATGAACTTGTGCTTCAGGTAATTAGTTCAACTTGACAAAGTTGGCCTAAGACTCATTCTTGAATAGAAGAAAATTAGAGTGAAAGCATAGAAACTCTTTTTTTGTGCCTTAATGTGAAAACAGTGGCATTTATTGGGCTGTGTTGTGGTCTTTTGAATGTCTGAAGCAAACTTAAATTATAATTAATTAACATTCTTGTTGGTGGGTCTGTAGTTCTCCATGCCCATTGGCTAAGCAATGTGTGGTAGCCCTCTTCCATCCCATAGTTTCCCTTTCTTGGTGTGAGAAGTATTCACTAGGTGATAGAAGTGGCACTTGTTAATCAGCATTATTGCATATGATAGTTCTTTAATTTGCTGAAAAAACCCCGATAGCCTAAGCAAATTTTTCTTGTCCTCACACAAGTCTAATGTGTTTGACCCAGTGATCTACATGTAGCTGATGCTTCTACTCATCTGGTATGATTATTCGTTCATACGTGTTTATACAGCGGAAACAATTAATTGTTGCCTGGGAATTATGATCTCATAGGACACAAAAAAAAGTAGATTTTTCAAGTGATCTCATCATGCTATTACTTTACTGTGATTGCATTTGTTCTCCTTAATCAGTAACAATATGTGCATTCCTTTGGCAGAACTGAATATAATTAAGTTGATGAAATATATGTTCTTAACCAATGAGGATAGAGTAAGAAAAAGATAAAAGCTTCCAGTGAATGTTAAAGCACGAAGGGATTAATGCCTAAATTTAGTAAAATATATGTTCTAATTATGGTAATGCAGTAAATGATTCTAAAACTCGATGCACATCCATCAAAATCAGGCCTTGGCATGCCATGCTAATTATTATTTTATGGTGTTAGATGAATGCATTTGTAATTGCTGATTTGAATTTGACTTGCATTAGTAATGCAGGTCAAATGCATTTAAAGTATATAGATGCAATGGTTCACCAATTTTTTAGTTTATTATTTGACAACATAACGGCTCCTCTCTTTCCTTGTGCCTGCAAGAATCACTCATTACTCATCTCTGGAATTCTATGTTGCTCTTTTACTTGTTTGTTTCATTACAATGTATTTTCTGAAGGGAAAAAACAACAATTGTTTTTATAAAATAAAGATTTGCGGGACATTGAGTTTTAAAAATTTTTAAAAAACTCAAGAACCCTAGATCCATAAAACAATGAAATAAAATAATAAAACTAAATAAAGATCGAATCTTGTACCTTTTGTATTGATCTCTGTGGATTGCTCACCACCTTACCTTCCTTGATATGACTCTACACCAAGAAACAAGTGAGTGGGCACAATTATATAGAATTGTGCTCACTTTCTATTGATTTCTTTTCTCAAAAGAACAAACAATATATGTAAGAGGTGAGAATATGTTTTTGTTTTAAAGAACATAAAACAAAACCTAAGTATAACTTCTGTTAGGAAAAGAATACTATTTCTTTTCTATTTATAGGCAACCAATTAGGGTTTTAATTAATCAAAATTAATATTAAACCCCAAGTTTATTAAAATTAAACTTTTGCCCATATAACATAATTAATTCACAATTAATTCATGTTATATTTTGTAATCATACTTGTGGCCTATAATTAATTCATAATTAATTTATACTCGGTCACAACTAAGAATTAAATTCAACACCTCTTATAAAATTAATTAAATAATTATTAATTCATAATTAATAATTAACTAACTAATAATTTGAATAATCAATATTATTCAAATATCAAGTGAACACATATTTTGCTACTTATGTAACAAATATAATTGGACGATCCAATTACAATATTCTATATACACGTTTCTTATAGTGAAATGAGCTATCAAGGGGACCCGATGGACCTATAGTTTTGAGCTCCAATAATATCGGAATTATTAATTAAACTCTTTAATTAAATAATTCACTATTATTAATCTTAGTGTTACTCCACTAAAAACCTAAGATTGCACTCTCAACACTATAGATGTTTTTATACAATCTGAAATTTTCAGCGTCCATTGATATAATCACTACATATGATTTGACCCTCCACAAATAGTTCATAATTAGAGCTAGGTCATAATGTCCGTTATACCCCTCTAATTATATCTTGATCCTTAAGTACCATTGATTCTCTAATGAACAATATATTCATAACAACTTATGAATTTATCTTTCCGTTTACATATGAACAGAAAGTTGAGCGCTCTTATTGTTCAAGACCTGAATCAACCCTTAAGAGAACTATTTCTCTACTTCTCGCAAGAAGGAGTGGATTCCACTATTGTATAGAATGTTCCCAGTTACTTACTAAATCATATCCCCAAAGTACGAAGTTATTGATCGAGCATCTATATCGATCTCACCCATGTAAATCAAAGGACATAACTCAACAAGCAGGAGTCCATAATACACTCAGGATTAAGATCAATTCATATATGATCATCTAGTCGATAAATATAAATCTCTAAATTTAACGGATATTAATTAGAAACTCATGTTTATCGTGGTCCAATCCTATATAATCTTTATTATATAAGGTGCCTCCATTTCCATGTCACTACATGAATAGTCTCGGATAAAACTATTGTACCGAATACAAAATGGATCGCAACTGTAGATTTATAACAAATAAAGTACCCAGCTTCGTTTGCTTTCTACGGACTCTTTAGATTACTTCTCTCAAACTAAATCCGCTTGTATATAACACTTATATACTTAGTTTGAAAATACATCAGTAATCAACGATGTTTCTCATGACATATACAATTTTTGCAAAACATATAAATTGAATAGAATGAATATTTTATTATTATTTATTAAAACCGTTTACATAATTACAAGCTCTTAGGGTACAAAACCCAACATTTTCTTTGTTGTGGGCATACCTCAATACAAATGGGAAAAACGCAGAAGAATTGAATGAAAAGTTGTCTCGAAGATGGTATGTGATTGCAAGTTATCTTCAGTAGCTGGTTGATCATTATTTCCTATTCGGATCCTTGCAGAGTAAATTGCTATCTTTGGAATGCATTTTTCTGAGGCAGTGTATCAACACTTCAGTGTCACTTCCAAGCCTTTTTGGTGACATTTTTTTTTCTTCTCTTTTCTTTTGATAGACAGAAATTAACAAGCAGTGAGCTATGTAATGTCATAGCATTGGATGTGATCCGAAATAGGAATGCACATGAAATGGAAGAAAATTGTTGCTAATTGCAATGATTCTTGTTTATATTTTGAAAAGCCAATGAAGAACAGATGATATTACAGATGAATTCTGAGTTAAAATTATAGGTTATTGATTGCCAAAATAGTAGTGGTATGTAATATCAATGGTGTAAAATTATGATTATGATTAAGAGGAATTGGTTTACATTTTAATTTTCTCCTTTGTTTTTTCCCTTCTTTCTTTTCTTTCGTATGCAATCAATAACAATAGAAAAAGAAACTATAGCTCAGATAATTGCTCCAACGACATTGGAAGAAATCTAGCCATACCTTTATGAATATTAGCATAAAGAGTGAGACTAAGGAGACTTGAACTTGCTACTTGAAGTAGCAAGTGTGGGTGATTACATCACTATTTTCTGTAGCTTGTGAATGGAAATGAAATTCCTTTTAATTGATTTAGATTGCAACAAATGTTATTCTCAATGTACTTCCCTTAATAGTATGAGGTATATAAAGGTGAGGCTACTAATGCGAGTTAAAAACCAAAAAAAAAAAAAAAAAACTCTCATGGCATCCATTTGTTGTCCAATTTTGAATATGAAGATTATCAATTTTACCTTGTACACCCACTAATATAAGTTTTAATATTATCCAAGAATTATTAGAAGTACAAAAAAGAATACTCAATTTCAAATCTAGAAACATAATTCCCAACCTCTGAGTTGGGAATCCCAACCCAGAGTCAGAAACCTTCCCAAACTCAGGGATAAGATTCCCAACCCTCAAGTTGGGATTCTCAACTTTCGAGTTGGGAATGGGATTCCAAATTTGGAGGGTGGGAATGGGTTGGGATTCCCAACCCAGAGTTGGGAACCTTCCCAAACTCAGGGATAGGATTCTTAACCATCAGGTTGGGATCCAAACTTCCGAGTTGGGAATGAGATTCTAAACTCGAATGGTGGAAATGGGTTGGGATTTCCCAACCTTGGGGTTAGGACTCCCAACCAGTGGGTTGGGATTTCGAACTTAGAGGTTGGGAGTCCCAACAAAAGGGGTTGGGAAGGTTCCTAACCCCTAGGTTGGGATTTCAAACTCGGAGGGTAGGAATCCCAACCTAAGGATTGGGAATCCTAACGTACCTGTTGAGATTCCCAACCCTGAGATTAGGTTTTTTTCGAGTTTGGATTGTATCTAAGGTGGATTCCCAACCTGGTAGTTGGGAATCCCAACCTAAAAGTTGGGTTCCAACTTTTAGGTTGGGATTCCCAACTGCCAAGTTGGGAATCCACCTTAGATACAATCCAAAATCGAAAAATAACCCAATTTTTCCCAACTTTTAGATTGGGATTCCCAACTTCCGGGTTGAGAATCTTAATAGAAAGGTTGGGATTCTTAACATGAAAGTTGGGAATCCCAACTTATGGGTTGGGAATATCAATGGAAACACAAATTTCAATACAAAGTCAACATTCTCCATATAGAGGCTCCAAACAAATGTCATCAAACTTAGCAATACTTGTCCATTCTACAAATTCCATCATTCAAATGACATCCACCCCCAAGCATTCAATAAACAAAAAATTCATAATAGTTAAAACTAAAATTCAAAGCTTTCAAACTTGACAACCCTCAATTTGTCGAACCTGTCCTTCCCAAAATTCAAGCAGGCAGTCTAGACAAGCTTGAAATCATTAAAATCAACATCACCACCACCATTCTCATGTAGATAATTACATTACTTCATGTAGATAATTACATTACCAAGATTTTCATGTAGATAATTACATTACTTTTAAAATCTACCTGGCCTCCTCTTTGAATACGCAGCTTGAGCTTGTTCACTTTTCTTCGAATATTCTCGTACATTTTGAGTGAGGCCTCAGAGAATTTGTTCAATCGATCAAGAACCTTTGCCAAGCTCGAATGAATGTAGCTCAAGTTCAAGGGAACATAATCATTTTTCTCATCATCTTTGGTCCCAGATTCTCCATTGTTTGCATCATCTAATTTCAGACTCTTCTGTAGCTGTTCCACCTCGTGCTCCATTATGTAATTCAAATCCAATAAGAAACTTCTGATGTTGTTACTGAGTTGGTCAGATGGCAAACATTTGAGCCATGCTGACCACTCGTGACACAGAACGAATATAGGAGGGGCCAGTACTTGATGAGGGGAGAATGGTCTCCTGTTCCTCGCACGCTTTCGTGGTTACAGAATGCAGTTTTGCAAGTAGCTATTGAGGGCTTCCACATAAGATGTGAGGCTGTTGACCCAGTTTGCGAAGCTTAAGCCAAAGCATTCGACCTCCCCCTGGAGCTGAGCCAGAACCTGCTTACGTGTGTCTTCATGGGGAGTTTCCATTGAGCTTCTTGAGTGACATGCTAGTGAGATGGTGATGTACTATGCATGGTGGCATTCAAGCATCTCCTTCCACATCCCGATCAACCTGCATAAGCATCATGGACCATAAATCCGATTGTGCTATTACATGCAATGTATCAAATGGCTACAAGTGCATCGAATCATCAAAGCCAGTTGTTCAAGGGACATAATATATAAAGAAGATTTGTACCCCTGTATTAGTTCTACAAGTTGTGGCTGCAATTCTTCGTCTCCATCTCCATCAACTCAATCGACCATGGCCACGGATAGGCCACCTCCATCTCCTTCCTCCTCCCCACTGCCTCCATTCTGTTTGAAACCCTTTCTAGGTTTTCTTCTTCACTGAAATCCATATCTAGATTTTTGAAACCGCCCCCACCTCCATTCGCGTTCTCCTCCCTCCTTCTCAATTTTATCGATTTGTTTGAATACGAAGCTCATGCGAGTGGAGAACAAGGAGGGTTTCACTTAGGAGTCCAAGGAGGAGGTGGGGTTTGAAGCCGGGAAGTTAGAAGTGGAGAAGTGGAGAGAGAGGAGAGAGATGAGGGCTTGTGGACAGTTATGTTGTCGACGAAGTTTGAGGATGCAGCTGGGAAGAAGTTTGAGGAAGAAGAAGTTTGTGGACAGTTGCCGATGAAGAAGCTGGGAGGATGTATGACGAAGAAGCTGGGAGGATGTATTTCAGCTTATATCTCTCATTTCATTAAGGGTATTTTTGTCCACTCATGCTCTTTTTTGTACTATCAAAAGAGGAGGGTTAGTTTTGAGGATAACCTTTCCAAATGAGTCATTTTCTCAATTTTCTCCCAAGCAAAAGACTCGTCTCTTTTGGGGTTCCAATGCTAAAAGGGCCAAATTGACTTGATTTGTATTATGTTGGGTCAGCTAGCAACAAAAGTTACTGTAGTGATCTTGATATTCCAAGCAAAAGACTCGTCTCTTTTGGGGTGCCTTTTTCCAATGGTAAAACGGTCAAATTGACTTGACCAATATTATGTTGGGTTAGCTAGTAACAAAATTTACTGTGGCGACGAGTTTCACAGACTACACAGCCTGCAGAAGAGAGCATGATAAAAATATTGAAAGGCATGTGGAGATATGCACATTATAGAATCATGCCTAGAATTGTTTGATATATGTAACTAACAATCTATATGCTCATGTTTTTGTCTTTATATGCGTGCTGGCGATGGTATGTTTTATTTATTTAAGTCTAATACGACCCTGCTAGTACCTTAATGCATGCAAGAACAAAACTGGGGGTCTGGTAGGATGAACTTGGATCGCAGGGTTATCATCCCTATGATTAATCATTGTGGTATAGAAAGTAAATGTTAATGCTTATCAAATTAGATGAGAAAAGTTACTTTGATTTGAAATGAGAATTTAATTAGTCAAATTCAAAGGCAACATTTATTTTCAAATGGACTGTGGTGAGGTCCACATTAATTTGGTCACCTAAGTCACAACTTCTTACTATCAAGCAATAAATGATTATTATGCAAGTGGGTAGATAAACTTGGAGATAATGGAATTTAAGTGGAGAGGGGTAGCCTCCAATAGGTTGCCATTCAAATTTTTGAGAGTTAGTTAATGTTCCTTTAATAAGGATATGATCAAATATAATGATGCATACGAGGACGTCTTGTTTTCTTGCAGCAACTTCAAGTTATCTATGACCACAAAAATCGATATCAATGATATCCTTAATATTTCCACAACGTTAATGGTATTGATATCGAAATTAAGGGGAAACAAACATGTTCTAAAATATCCAGGATATATCTATATAGTTGGTGGTATAGTGTATATATCACGGACATATAGGCGTCAATGAATTATTGGCTATGCAATTGCCCACATATTTGATTGTGTACATTCCTGAGATGAGAGTAATGTCTAGTTGTTGTTATGGAGACAGGGGACAGTAGTTAATAGCAGTGTTGTTATTACAGCAGTGATGAATATGTATAGATGCTGTAGAGCCAATGTGGAAATAAATGATATTAGCTTAAACTAGAGAAGATTTTCCTAGAGTTCATACACAATCCCTCCTCAATCACTCGAAAAGTAATGAAGCTGTTGACTTGGCTGAGTTGTTGATGATTGAATGCTTGATTGAAGACTAGCTGGCTTGAAAGGTCTGACTAATTGTTGTAGTATTGAACAAGTTAGATGCTTTGTATGTTTTGGTTGATGATGATATATAACAAATGAGCTTTCACTTCTATGCAGAATTTGATACTTAAAAAAGAACCACAGAAAAGCATATTTGTTTCTTGAGAGATGATCAGTCTAAGAGTTCAAGTCTTTCTTCTGTCCTTCTGCTTCCAGTTTTTGATCATAGCAGCTGAGACTAATGAGCAAGATGGTAAGTTTAGTTAATATCTCTATTTTCTTTCTTTGGTGTGAATGATCAAATTCCTGTTAACATGTAATTCAAAGAGTTTTAATATATATATGACATTTTCTGCCTGTTATGTGTATATTTATAATGTCATCTCTTGTATGTTCGTGTCTGTGTATGTTTATAAGCATATACTTTTTAATCTATGAACTTTATATGAGAGTTAATTCAGTCTCAAGCGATAAAAAACAATTTCTGTTAATAGTATAATGGTTTTGATTCTTCATGCTGTAAGTTGTACTTATTTGCAACACAGAATTATGAAATACTACTTGGTCAAACCTGTGATGAGATTCATCTCTTGAAAGATATCTTTCGTTTGTCATTTGGTAAGTGAGGTAACACTTGGGTGGTGTTGTTCTAGAAATTGCTTTCATGATCAATATTCAAGGCTGTAGTTTGGTGAGTGAAGTAACACTTGGGTGGTGATGTTCTGGAAATTGGTTTCCATGAGCAATATTCACAGTTGAGGGGCTAAAAATAGTTGTAGTCTCCTTTAGTTTCCATAGATTCTCAGTCTATTTTGGATTCATGCACATTTATAGTAGTTAATTAATTTGTGGTGACTGACTCAAGCTTTAATTTTTAATCTTTCATGAATTGTGATGCAGCTGCTGTCTTAAATTCTCTCAAAAAAAAATGGCAAGGCTTACCACCTAATTGGATGGAACCAGATCCATGTGGTCACCCATGGGATGGAATTGACTGCAATGGATCACGCGTGTCCGCTATGCAAGTTCTTTTTTTTTTTTTTTTGGCGCTTTCTTGTAACATATTTATTATACTTGAAAGTTGCTTTTTCTGGCTTTCCAACCTACATATTCTCTGCTTCAGAACGTTATCAAGTATGGGGTTGATTGGTGAACTGTCTGAAGACATCACAACCTTATCAGAATTGCAGACTCTGTAAGTCTTCTATCCGCACTTACACATCTTCACAGTTTCATGCCCATCTTGCAACTAATGTGGTTGAACCAGCATTCAACTATAATTTATCATAAATACTTTGACCCTCTTTTATCTTTTGGCGTTTTAGATTCCATCCTAATCCACACGCATTCCTTATATATGTCATGTGATTCACTGCTCAATATATGAGATATATTCAAGATGCAAACATGATCGTTTGTAATCTTATATGCTTTAAAATTTGTGTCTCATAAACAAATTATTTTAGGAGACTATTTGTTACGTATTCAAAATCTAATACTTTGACAGTTCTATCTGGTGGTTTTTATATCTAGAATTCTTAGATTTTGATGTGAACTCATCTTGTAGGGATTTATCCTTCAACAAGGGTCTTGAAGGATTTATTCCACAAACGATCGGGAATTTAAAGAACTTAGAAAACTTGTAAGGAGATACACTCTTGTCCAAATACTAGCTGACAACAAACTTCTTGGATTACTTTGTTCCTAACAAAATTTTGTATCATGTCTGTTTTGCATGTCAGGATCCTTGTTGGTTGCAATTTCTCTGGGCCAATTCCTGACTCAATTGGTTCTCTACAGCAGCTGGTCTTCCTGTAAGCATTTTGATTTTACAATCCTCTATATTGCAATTAACAAAACTATTAATATCCAAAGTAACATTAAATAAGTTTTGGTAGCTTCATTCATTTCTGTTCTTTGACTTCTTATGTGAGTGCAGTTCTAAGTTTGTGCCAGCAGGCTAACATATTTGAGTGCTTGTGCATGCAGATCTTTGAATTCTAATAGATTCAGTGGACAGATTCCACCTTCCATTGGCAATCTGTCTAAACTTATATGGCTGGATCTTACTGACAATCAAATTGGGGGGCCAATCCCAGTCTCTAATGGAGTTTCCCCTGGTCTTGATAAGCTAGTTCATACACAACACTTGTATGTCAAATCTATGTTCTTTTGAGCTCTCTTTAACTATGGCATTATTTTCTGTATGCTAATCTAAAACATTAATTATCCATCATCTACAGTCATCTTGGAATGAACCAATTATCAGGCCCCATCCCAGAAAAACTTTTCAGCTCAAAGATGGAATTGATACATGTGTAAGTTCAATCAGAGGTCATTTGATTTTTCCATTTAACACTTCTTATATCTTAATTAGATTCATTAAGTTGTTTATTATTATTATTATTATTATTATTATTTTAAAATATTTAGACAACTTGAAATAAAAGTTCGATTTCTTCCTCTTAAAAATATCATATTTTCAATTGTGTTAACATATTACAAATTAAGAGATGATATAATAATTAAGATGATATTAACACCTTACATGCTTTGTCATTTGGATATAAAATTAGACAAAAATTTTGAGAAGTCTAACATTATTCTATTATATAAGTTCAGTTTTCATATGCTACTACAGTAAATTCTTTATATTTGTACAGTAATTTTGACAATATACCTTTTAAACTTGGTACATAATTAGTAGCTACAAGGATACAAATGTAAATTTATTTGTCTTCAAATGCTATTTTTTTAATTAAAAAAAGTCGATATTTATATTAAAATATTAGCAGAAGAAAATAAAGATGTCATTTAAGATTATTTAAGATTATTTTTGTTCAATCTTTAATAATATTTAAGATTATTTAATATTCTCTTGTCACCACTAAATGCCAGATGCCTATTTTGTTTTATATTGAATTGTCTCGATCAGTTGCATCTTGAATTTATTTTTAGTTGAAAGTGTCTTTTTTCTCGTTCTTTATCTCCCCTTGGAGAAAGAACATCTGAAGTCAGTAAGAGAAAGCTAACAACCAACATGTAACTTTTAATTTAATCTGCTAAATAACATAAATATTATGCAGCCAAATAATTTGCAAATGAATTTCATCTTATCTTATAAAGGGTTTTAATTACAGCATTAATTTCTAATAATTCTTATTTCATTTATTTTCATTATTATTGCCAGGATACTGAACAACAACAAGCTCACTGGCCCCCTTCCATCTTCCCTTGGACTTGTGAAAACTTTGCTGGTTGTGTGAGTATTGCCATCTAGACGAATGACATAGATGAGACCTTTTTTTTTTTTTTTTTTAATTAATATATATCCCAGATGTTTTGCTTGAAATTGATTGTCCGGGACTATTTCTTTAAATCTCAACAATCTTACTGAAAATATAGCTGAATACTTTATAGCATTGCAGATAAATCAAGGAACACCAAGATCTTTCTGTAGAAGTTGAATGACATCTCTATATCTATATCAAAAGTCTATTGTGTTAAATAGCCCATATCAATTAAAAATATAAGTTTGTGTATATAAGATGAGAAAAAACCTCTATTTTTTAGCTAGTTGTTGTGGTGGAGTTAGTCTCATAACTCTTTCTAGTAAAGTATCAAAGCTGAGCTTTTTTAATGATGGGACAAGATTTGTCTATTTAGGCTTAGGGCTACAAGTGCTAATAAGTTGTGGAAATGTTGTGTGCGAGGGAAAGTGTTTGATAGTTTCACATTAGTTAAAAATTTTCTAACATGGTATCAAAGTTAGGCCTTTTTAATGATGGGTCGAGATTTGTCTATCTAGGCTCACGAGCATCAGTGCTAATGAGTGGGAATCCTATGCATGAGGGAGGGTTTTTTTATAGTCTCATATTGGTTCAGAAGTTGGGATTTTATGGTTTATAGAATGAGGATAAACCTCTATCCTTGAATTAGCTTTTGTGTGAAGTTAGGTTCAAGACTTTTTCAAATGACATTTCTAGATGTATTGTATTACATTAATAAGGCTGTCACAATGTTAAATTATGGACACATTTTTAAAAACAAAAAAATGTTTATAAATGTGTTTGACAATCATTTTTAAAAATATGTTTTTGGAAATGAAAAATATGTTTTCAAAAATTATAACGTGAGAGTGGAAGACGATTTTTTTTCCCTTTTTCATCATTTTAAAAAACAATGGCTTGTTGAAAAAATATTTAAAAAATGGAAAAAAAAAAACACAAACACTCAAGACTTCGGTGATGAAGGTCAATTGGTTCAACCACAAAAAAAATCTGGTTAGAAAAAATGAAAAAAAAAAAAAAAAAAAACGAGTCACAGACCAGTCACCAGTCATCTCGACCCGATTATCTTCGACACAACAGGAAGACGACGAAGAATAAGACCTAGAAGGAGAAGATAATGATGATGACAATGACAAAGAAGATTTCGGCGGTGTATCACCAATGGTGTGAACCAAGTGGAAGGAGACAAAGGTGAGGATGGAGAGCCTATTCCTACGGATGCGAGAGGGAAGGTGCCATTGTGTGAAGAGGTGGGGTGAGAGAGCGATGAGGTGAGAGAGAGAGAGAGCAGTGAGGCTAGAGAGAGAAGGGTGTGTGAAGAACAAAGATCGGTGAGAGAGAGAGAGGGTTGTGTGAGAGGGAGAGGGGAGAGGTAGGAGAAAAAGTATTTTATTACTTTTCGTTTTTCAAAATAGTACCAAACAACTTTCATCATTTTTGGTTTTTGAAATGAATTTTCAAAAATGTTACCAAACACATTACTGTTTTCAAAAATGTTATTTTCAAAACATGTTTTTTGTTTTTGAAAATGTTTTTCAAAAATGCATAACTTTCGCATTTGTGTAAGGAAAACCTACATTATCTTGTAAGAATAATTTAGAATCACAAGTGTTCAATTATCCTATCTTTAGGTTTTTGTGATGTAGCACCAACCCAAGGCACATATAACAAAAGAAAATGGCTATTTATAGGCACCTAATCAAAATTTTGAAAATTAATTCACTTAAATAGGAAAGAAATAAAATTCTAAGAAAATCATAAATAAAAGAAAATTGCTTGCCATAAATCTCCAAAATATATTATTTCCACTTGTTCATTATTTGTCTAATACCAAACTGACTGATCCCATGCCTAACCTGACCAGCATGAGCCTCCTTAGCTTTGTAAGTAGATTAAAAGTTATAGGAACTCTTTTATATCTTCAGTTATCAATAACATGAGGATACCATGTGAATCTCCTCTTTTTCCTCTTTATCCTTTTATATCCATTTACTCATCTATATATTATTTTGATATCCATTAAATATGATCTGCAGGGAGCTGAGTAATAACAGTTTTGAAGCATCAACCATTCCTTCATGGTTTTCAACCTTACCGTTATTAGAAAGAATGTATGTATATCTGTACCTTCAACATGCACACATAAAATTCAGTTCATCAATGGATTATAACTACTTTGGATTTCATCTAAGGCCATAAGTTCATTTAATGTCTGTTTTTCCTGTATATGCAATGTATCTGGGTGTGTATTTGCATGCATGCATCAGTTCATACTTGCATGATTATGCTTGTGCGCAAGCAATTTACAAACAAGACAAATATAATCAACCATTTTATTAATTCAAGAGTGATGGAGGACACTGCACTTGAAGGTGAAGTGCCAGCTGAAATATTCGGTCTTCCAAAGCTAGAGACTGTGTGAGTATCAACTAAAGTTTGAAATGGCACCATATTCATTGCAACATTTATTCAAAATTCCATAAGAATAAGCATACTTAATGATTTTGCACTATCTCCTACCATAAACGTCCATAACGGCATTCTCATTTTCTTGACACATGATAAGGATTCTGAAACGTAACAAACTTAATGGCACCTTGGACATTCGCAAAAGCTATAGCAGCGATCTTAAATCTATCGATATGCAGCAGAATTTTATCGATGACTTCGAAGGCTGGCCAGGAGATGAAGTTACCATAATGTAAACCTTTGTTCTTTCAATTTTCCAGAACTTATCTTTTCAATACTATGCTAACAAGCTGGGTAACTAATACCTTCTTGGAAGTTTTAAATGCCTGGCGATATTATTTATTCAAACGCGCTAACAATATATTATTTTTGGTATTAAATTCTGCAGACTTGCTGATAACCCAATTTGTCACGAGACAGAAAATACACCAAAACCGAAGTATTGCTCAGGTTCTGATCGGAATTCCTCTTATACAACACCAGCAAACAACTGTGTACTCCCTTCCTGCAGTGAAAATCAGACTTCTAGTCCAAACTGCATGTGTGCATATCCATACAGAGGAACTTTTAAGTTTGTAGCTCCTTCGTTTTCAGGCATAGGAAACGAAGGTTATTATAAAATTCTTGAGATGTCAATCAGGGAACACATTCGAAAATCTCAACTTCCTGTAGATTCAGTTTCTTTGAGTAACCCGCGAAGGGATTCATCTCCATTCTTTGAAATAAGCCTTGCAGTATTTCCTGCACGCCAAGACAGTTTTAATCGAACAGGACTTGCCAGTGTTGCCCTTGTTTTTAGCCAGCCGGCTTACATGCCTGCACCTCAGTTTGGACCTTACTACTTTTCTGGTGAACCTTACTTGTACTTCACTGGTAAGTGAATCTACTACTTCCACAGAACTAAAACTAATTCTTGACAGTGTTGCTTTACTTGGTATTGATGCATCTGTGTTTTTGTGACATCTTTTAGGAGAATCTACTACCAAGATCAGTGAAGTCGATAAGCATTGGCATTGTAATTGGAGCAGCAGCCGGTGGTTGTGTTCTTTTGATACTATTACTACTTGCAGGTGTTTATGCTTATCGTCAAAAGAGGAGAGCGGAAATAGCAAATAAACAAAACCCTTTTGGTACGACAACGAATTCATCTACTTATAGCATTGTATGGTTAGCAAACTCTTATATCTAATTTGTATAAATTGCAGCACATTGGGACCTGAGCAAGAGCAGTGGTAGCACTCCTCAACTGAAAGGAGCAAGGTGCTTCTCCTTTGAAGAGCTGAATAAATACACCAACCATTTTTCTGAAGCCAATGATATTGGAGGTGGCGGCTATGGAAAGGTTTGATCCTCTCTGTCCATCTCTCTACATTGAAATTCAAAACTAAAATTTTGCAACCAAATGCATGGTCAATGTCGAGCCAACATTGGTTTACGGAGACAGGATGCAACATAGCTTGAACATATTATTAGTTTGTTGCTTAATCAATCTTATTAGTTTTTTCAACATCCCTGCAGGTTTATAGAGGAACTCTTCCCACAGGACAGTTGATTGCCATCAAAAGATCTCAACCAGGATCTAAGCAGGGTGGGGAAGAATTCAAAACTGAGATTGAACTTTTATCGAGAGTCCATCACAAAAATCTTGTCATGCTTTTGGGATTCTGCTTTGAACGAGGCGAACAAATGTTGATATATGAGTACGTTGTGAATGGTTCTCTGAGGGATAGTCTATCAGGTACCTCCTCCTGTTTTCTTCACCGTCTCTATTCTGTGGATGCATATAACGGCCAATATTGTAAGGCATTATGCAGAATGTAGTACATATCACTACGCAAACATTTCAAAAATAAAACTGAATATACTTGGCTAAGTAATAAGCTTCATGATATTTTCATCTTTTACACAAATGCGCTTCCCTATTAATGGAAAAAAATTTTTTTGGGTAAGTGTGAATTCCTCAATCATGATATTGTTCATCTTCTCTGAAAAAATAGCATACTATATGCAGGGAAAAGCAGAATCAGACTTGATTGGATGAGAAGACTTAAATTGGCCCTTGGTGCATCTAGAGGCCTAGCCTATCTGCATGAGCTTGCCAATCCTCCTATAATACACAGAGATATAAAATCAACAAATGTACTGTTGGATGAACGGTTAAATGCAAAAGTTGCTGATTTTGGTATCTCTAAACCAATGGATGATGGTGAAAAGGATCATATCAGCACTCAAGTTAAGGGAACAATGGTGAGTAGTACCAAATATACACTTGCTCTAGCATAAATATGACTCGATTTTTATCTTTTCTCCTTGTAATTAAAAGGTAGACTATGAAAAAATCTAACAATGACCATGATTATAGGACTCTTTGATTAAGAATATGTGCACAAATCATTATGTACCATATCAGAAAATTGGCAGAAGATCTTATATCAATGTTATGTGCCCTGATATTGGGTTTTTTGGGCGTAGGGTTACTTGGATCCTGAATATTACATGACCCAAAGATTAACTGAAAAGAGCGATGTTTATAGTTTTGGGGTGCTAATGCTAGAGCTACTGACCGGAAGAAAGCCGATTGAGCGAGGAAACTATGTTGTAAGAGAAGTAAAGATGGTAATGGATAAGCAAAAGGATCTATACAACCTTAGTGAAATTCTTGATCCAATCATCGATTTAGGTACAACACTAAAAGGTTTCGAGAAATTTGTGGATCTAGCAGTGAGATGTGTGGAAGAATCAGGAGCTGACAGGCCTACAATGAGTGAAGTAGTGAAGGAAATCGAATATATTTTGACCCTTGCTGGTTTAAATCTGAATGCAGATTCAACTTCCACTTCAGGAAGTTATGACACTGAGGCCTTTGATTATAGTGGTCCTTTTCCACCTTCAAAGATTGAGCCTAAGTGAGTATCACTTTCAGTCTTGAATGTTTTCACTTGTTTTGGTATTGGGTAGAGGATGCTAGTTCTTTTTTATCTTTACAGTTGTTTGTGCAATATGATAAAGTACTAGAACTGCAATTCAAATAAATTTAGCTTGTAAATTATATGAAAGAAAAACTGTCTGTAAGGAGTGAGTCCATATACTTCTATTAGAATATATATCTTTTGCTTAAAGAGACACTGTAGAATATCAATACTATAGTGCACTTAAATTTTGTAATATATGTCTCTTCATTTCATTTCATTCTTTTTTTTTTTTTTTTTTGCCGTTAACTCCTGAGAGAAAACAAAAATCTGGTTTGAATTCATATGTTAGTCGCATCAAAGCGATGTAAAATACATAAACCAGTGAAGGCAAGTATGGATACCTCTTGCATGTAATCCTCAACTTTAGACAACTATTATAATATGATTCCATTAAAATAATTCAAATAAAGAACTTCTTTATTTAATATGATAATTTATGAATATAAGTGCATACCTTAGGTCAATGGTTTCTTTATCAGAGTAGAAAAGTACCATTTGGTTATCTAAATTTCACGGTCAAGCTTCATATTAGCATTTTATCTCAGTTTCTTGAATCCAACATCGGAATTTAAGCGTCATTTAGTTGTGACCAAGCATGAAAAGTTCCCTTGGCCACTTTGAATGTATCATAGATTATGAATTCACGCATTGCATCCAGGATCCATTTGCTCAAAAACATGCATTATGTATAATGTCTAATGTGTTTTGAGAAAGGTAAGCCTCTGGGAGAGACATGCATTGAATTTAATAAACCCAAAGAAGTGATAAAGTTGTTAAAAGGACAATCAAGGTTCATAGAAGTTGTTGCAATATTTGCATTCCTCTACCTCAATCTACCAAATTTTATCTCCAATGTTTATGGAAGTTTCAAGGGTTAAAAATATCATTTGACCCTTTAAATTCTTTAAAAAATGCTTAAGGGTACTTCAAAAGAAATATGTGAAATTGGTTTAATTTAGAGTTTATTGGAGATTGATAGAACTTTTTTAATAATAGATTTTAATGAAATTCACAAATTCTATAGATTGATTAAAGCAATAATTCCCTTTAAGGGAGATATGCATTTTTTTTCTTTGGATTCTTATCTGAAGTTATGATTAAAGCTATTGAACAAGAACAAATTCTTTCACAGTTGTGAGTAAGAAAATAACATGTTATGGTCATAAATATTGTGTAAGATTGATAGAAGTGATAGCTTTTGAGTGGATATGACATATGCAATAGGAAAATAATTAATGAATGGTTATTATTGAAGACGGTAAGCAAGGAATCTTAATTTTTTGGTTGACGTAATGCTTTCTTGATCATTATGTTTATCTCCACATTAGTGTGTAATTATCTAATTTATGGAAACTAAAGTATTAGATTCATATATAATTATTGATCTAGTATTGAGTCATCCAATATCAGGTCATGTGCTAACTCAAAGTTACATTTTCGACCCAAAATGAGTCATTTCATAACGATTAACCTTTTAGGTAAAAAATTTTAACTTCGGTCACATGACTTGATATCGGTCAACTCAGTACCGAGTCATGTGTTAACCCGAAGTCATTTTTTTTTTAATCTAAATTTGGTCATTTTTTAATTATTGACCTTTTGAGTTATAACTTTAGGTTAGCAAATGATCCGATAACATGTCATGTGCTAATATGAAGTTATAATTTTGACTCAAATAGTTATAACTATTTTTCAGGCCAAAAATATAACTTTGGGTTAGCAAATGACTTGATATCGAGTCATGTCCTAACGTGAAAGCTTATTTTTCACTCGAAACGGGTCAAAAATAATTATTGACTCGATCGTGTGAAAAATATAACTTTGAGTTAGCAAATAACTCGATATCAAGTATTATGACTTCATATTAAAAATATGACCTGATATCAAGTCAACTCAATATTAGGTCATGTTCAGTGTTCCAAAAATCAAACAACTTGGTCGATTTTTCATTTATTAATCGATAATTGGCGTCGCACCAGTCACATAACCTCTAGATTGGGGGTTTAGCTCATTGGAGGTGAGTATTTGGCCAAGTAATCGGTCAAACTCGACCTAAAACCGATGAGCCCAACCACCACATCCTACCAGAAATTTTCAACCGAAAAAAAAAAAGGAAAAAGGAAAAGCTAAACATAATTAATTCTACAAACAAAAACACAAATTGGACAACATTTTCAATCAAGAACATATAAGTGTACAATAATACAATTAAAAGTAAACAAATTAGAAAAAAAAAAGGAAAAAAAGAAAAAAAAAACTCATTAGGCATTTCTTCGAATAGTTGATGTATATAAAACATATCTGGTGCCATTGTTTATGATGAAGGCACAAAAAGTGGGGTCTATAGCAGATAGAGAGGAGGAGGAGGGGATTGCTAGTTGTTATGGTGGTGATGATTATTTGGAGCAACTACAATGACAATGATGATGGATCGGTCATCATGAGATGAGGTGAGAGAGGAGAGGAGACTCGAGGTGTGAGGTAGGAGAGGAAAAAAAATGTGGTGAGGGTTTGTTTAAGAGCATATATATATAAATAAATATACTAGGGTAAATTACACAAACCTTCCTTAAGGTTTCATGAAATTACACTAATATCAAAATTTTAATTATATATATAATGGGGTAAATTACACAAACCTTACCTAAGGTTTCATGAAATTACACTAATAAGAAAATTTTGATTAAATGACATTAACCCCTCTTGAGATTCTGAGAACTCAATAGAAACACATGTTGCATCATCAGTCAATAGTATTGGTCGATTACTTACTAAATAACCAATAAATCGCTAACCGTTGCCTCGCCAATCGATTAACGAATAGCGATTTTTGAGACTATGATCATGTCCTAACTCGAAAGCGTATTTTTGACCTAAAATGGATAAAAATTATTACTGACCTAATCAGATCAATATTATAACTTCAGGTTAGCAACATAACTTCATATTGGGTAAACCCGGTATTGGGTCATTTGTTGATTTGAAGTTATAATTTTGATCCGATTGACTCAAAATTATAATTTCGGGTTACTATATGACTCGATATTGGGTCATTCTGATACTGGGTCATGTGTTGATGCAAACATCAATTTTTCCACTTTTACTCATTCCTTTCAAAATAATAACCATCCAAGTCCTTAAAAGCTAAATTATAAACACTAAATTTATCAACACCCAAATTTCTTTGACTTGTCTTCAAGTTTTCTTCCACTCAAAGTAAAATTTAAAGAAAAATTTTATTAATGAGATGGTTTTAATTTATTAGAGGTATTTTGAATAACTTAAGGTAGTTTTGCAATTGCTTTGAGTGAGAGGATAATTATGTAAATAAGGTGCCAAAAAGGCTAATTTTGCTAAATCCCCTATTAAGAAATTTAATGATGTTTGGGGAAGTCTGGCATCTTCAAAAATCAATTGAAAATCAATTGACGCAATCCAAAATCAATTGTTTCCTTTGGCTTAATTCAAACAGATTGTTGAAACCCTTAAAATCAATTTATAAAGGTAAGACCAAGGATGATGAATTTAAAAACGAGGCCCAAGCCCAAACACCTTATGGGGAGTGAAGGAGTGAGAAAGGCTTTGATTATTTCACCTAAAATGGAGGGAAATCCTAAAAAGGACCAATTTCATTTGGCTAGTAAGGCATTTGAGGCACTACCAAGAGGCAAACTGCAATGCAAAAAGTGGCACTGACATAATGTAGAAGTTGTAGGTTTCAACAAAGGGAAAGGCTTATAGCCTCCTTATCCCCAAAGCCATATTAGCCAGTTAAAATGAATGTACTGCCACTAAAGAACAACCATAAACAAGGTTTTGCAACTCATTGCAAGGGTAGAAGGCAAAAAAGACAAAGAGAGGAGCGGCTAACACAGTTGAGTTGTAATAAGATGAGGCCCACAAAAGTTTAATTGTATTAGGGAAATGGACTAGTATACGAGGAATAGCTGATAGGAGTTCGACCATCAAGCCCCAAAGCATAAGCAGCGCAATATATAAAGAGATAACTATTCATCAAAGAGTTAGGTTTTTAGGAAAATGGGTAGAGAATGGACTGGTATATAAGGAACTTCTTTAAGAAGGATATTAAAAAATACTAGACCTAGTTCTTAGCTTGCTCAGTGTTAAAACAACTTTTTTTTTCCCTATAAAATTCTTCAGAAAACACTCTTCAGTTCTCAACTAAAGGGAGCTTTCTCAACAAAAATCTGCTAACTTAGAGAGTTAGAGGATTTTTATAGATAAAGCATCAATGATCTTTGACCCTTTACTTGTTTTGCAAGGAAACAGAAGTAGCAATCAGTGGAAAGAGGAAGGAAGTGTTTCAATCCCAAGAGTGAAGACCCTCCTTTACTTAGAACCTATAGTCTTAGGGGCTAAATCCCCCAAGTTATCCAAGGGTCTATTAGCAAATCAATTCTTACTTGATGTTCTAGTTGAAATAATGACAATACTGTTGATGTAATCTCCTAACACTACAACAAAAATGGGTATCCATACCAAGCAATGCTCGATATGATTGAGTATCCATATTGGGCGCTCTGCCCGGTATGGATAGAGTATGTATAATTGCTAGCAATATCCATATTGGGCTCTCAATCGGTATGGTAATCATACTGGGCATAGCTTGGTATAGATGCACATTGAAAATGGGTTGACCCACAGGTTAACTTATGGATACATTTATCTATATTAGACCGCTTAGTATGAATAAGAATATCCATACCAGGCACGTGCCCACTATGGATACCCATTTTTATATTAAAAAATATATATACATATTTTTTTTAGGAAATATATTTGATTTTATATTAAAATAAAAATAACATTACAACATACACAAAAAGTCCATTTATATATAATCACTTAAAAATGTTATTAACAACATAAATATAATCACATGGGACCTATTCTTTTTCTTTTCTTCTCACCATTTAATCTACTTGAAGACAAACTATTGGATGTACCTTTGGCTGATATTTGAAAATGTTATGGAAATAACATATATAGTAACAAATACATTAGTAACAAATACATGGGTAACAAACTCAATATATAAAACAATATATATAAACTTGATTAATTTTACGAAAATTTTGATAGAGTTTTCATTATTTTTTGAGCTTCTCAAAAATGCATTTCACTGGCAAACTAAAGTAATTTCACAATAGATCCAACAGAAACAGAGACTTTGTCTCTCTACAAACAATATATATATATATATATATATATACGCACACATACACAGACATAGCAAATTCATATAAATATATAAATTCTTCCTTTGAAATGTCTACAACTTAATATACAAATATATTATTACCATTTCGATACCTCAAAGCAACAACAGTAGCATCTAAAAAGAAGATATATTATAAAAATAAAATAAAATAAAACACACAAAAAATTCAAACAAAAATAAGACAATTAAATCAAAAGAAAAACAACCAAACCATACCTTATTGACAAAGAAAATGACAAAAGAGAAGAAGATTGATGAAAATGACGGTGCCAAATGGCAGAACAAAAGTAGATCGACAAATATGATGGGACTGAAATGTTGAAGAACACAATATGACAACTAAAAGAGAAGAAAAGAAGTGAAAAAAATGAGATAATTTAAAAAAAAAAAAGCGACGACCGACTGGAATAAGTTCAGTCGTCACGTGGATGGAAAAAAGAAGAAGAAGAAGAAGAAGAAGAAGAAGAAAAGGAGAAGACTTACCCGATGACGGTGATGGACGGTGGCTATCAGAGCAGCAAACGGCCAGTGAAATGGAAAGAGAGGGTTGTTAGGGTTTAGGAGAGAGATGATGTGAGAAAAAGAGATAGAGAGAGAAGGAAAATAGTAAAATGAGGGGGAGGGAGGAAGTTGACTCGTATAGCCCAAATTATCTATATTGGAGAGGAGGGTGGGAGGGGGGGGGGTGGTGTCATGCACTTGATATAAATAATCATTTCTTTTATTTATTTTTTAAAAAAATATATTATCCATACCGAGTCATAATGGACTCGGTATGGATACTTAATTCTTATCTATACCGGGCCAATTATGGTATGCTATGTATATATATTTTTTAATTTAAAAAACTTGATTATTCATATTGGACCATTAATGACCTATATGAATAATCATATTTAAATTTTAAAAAAATAAAATAAATATTATCCATACTGGGCCATAATGGGCCCGATATGAATACTCAATTCTTATCTATATCGGGCATTAATAGCTCGGTATGGATAATCACATTTAAATTTTTTAAAAAAAAATAAATGTTATTCATATAGGGCCATAATACACCCAATATGGATACTCAATTCTTATCTATACTGGGCCATAATGCGCTCGATATTAATACTAAAAAGAATTTTTTAAAATTTCAAAAACTTGATTACCCATGCCGGACCATTAATGCTTCGTATGGATAATCACATTTATTTTTTTTTGAAATTAAAATAATTATTATTAATATCGGGCCAGTAGTGTCCGGTATGAATAATTGACTTAAATTTTTTTTTTTAATAATTAAAAAATTTTATCCATATCGAGCTTTTAATGCCTATATGGATAAGTCCATATAATTTTTTTAATTAAATAATGGTATCCATGCTTGGTATGGATATTCTGATATGGATAGTCTGTTTTGTTGTAGTGTAAAGACAATTTTTGTATCAACAAATGGAATATTTAGGAGAATGATAACATGCATTACAAATTTCTTTCTTTATAAAAATCAATTTAAAATCCATCCAAATTTTATCTAAATCTATCACTTAAATGAATTCTATTAAGTTAGTGACTTTTTAAATGTACCTAGATTTCATTAGATTCCATACAAATCTGAATAAATTTTAATAAATTCCATATAAATCTGGATTGAATACACCTAGATTTTAGGGGATTATAAAAATCAATTTAAAATCCCTCCAAAATTTATCCAAATTCATTACTTAAATGAAATTTGTGAAGTCAACGATTTTTTGAATCCACCTAGATTTCATTGGATTTTATACAAATATGAATTGAATACACTTAAATTTTAATGAATTCCATACAAATCTAAATTGAATACACCTAAATTTTAGGAGAATGACAAGATTTATTACAAATTTCTTTTTTCATAAAAATCAATTTAAAATCCATCCAATTTTTATCCAAATCCATCACTTAGATAAAATCTATAAAGTCAATGACTTTTCGAATCTACTTAGATTTCATTGAATTCCATATAAATCTGAATTATATATATTTAAATTTTAATGAATTTTACGTAAATCTAAATTGAATACATCTAGATTTTAGGAGAATGATAAGATTTATTACAAATTTCTTTTTTTCATAAAAATCAATTTAAAGTCCGTCTAAATTTTATCCAAATCTGTCACTTAAAATGAAATCTGAGAAGTCAATGATATTTTGAATGCACCTAAATTTTATGAGATTCCATACAAATTTGAATTGAATACAGTTAAATTTTAATGAATTTCACATAAATTTAAATTGAATATACCCAAAATTTAGGAGAATGATAAGATTTATTACAAATTTCTTTTTTCATAAAAATTATTTTAAAATCCATCCAAATTTTATTGAAATCCATCGCTTAAATAAAATATATGAAGTCAATAACTTTCGAGTGCACATAGATTTCATTAAATTTTATACAAATCTGAATTAACGCATCTCTATTACTTATTCTAAATATTTTCGATTTTCCGGGGTTGAACTCGAAAATTTATTATTTACACGTCACTATTCACCCGAAAATCACTATTCATCTAAAAAACACTATTTCTTCTAAAAAGAATGAAATTCTGGGTTTTACATATCAAATATCCAATTATTCTTCCTTTCTAATTTCTTTTAATTTGACTTTTTTGGAACTCTCGAATTTGGTTTTTTTTTTTTTTTGGGAATATTTTCAAAATCCCTTCGAAATTTACCGAGACCTATATTCTAACTTCCTACATACTCTTAGTAACCTTAGTAACTCTTAAAAGTCATTCGATGCCTCTTTTTGGCTCTCTATAAATTTACTAAATCCCTTTTGACAATTTTCGAATTGATTCCATTTCAATCCGAATCTCCTTCGGAAGTGTCATTTGAGCTTCTAAAATATTTTTTGAGCATTTTAATACTCATTCTAACACTTCTCTAAATTTTCAAAATTTTTTCGAAAATCCTTCGAAATTTTCGGTCGAATCCGGAAATGATTCCGTTTGACCTCAAACGAACTCATTTGTGATCCGTTTAAATTTTTGTTAATTATAATATAATTTTTAAAACTTTTAATATACGAGATCCATTTTTTTGAAAATTACTATTCACACGGATCCTTTCCGTCTGAAAATACTATTCATTCCAAAAATGCTATTCATTCGGATATATTTTTGTTTCTCTTACATAGAGAAAATCTGGTGCGTTACAGAGATGATACACAAAGCGGATGTGTCAGTGATGAAGATCACTTTACGGGACAACTATGCTGGTAAGTTTATAAAGACCTTAATAGTTAAAAGTTTTTCAAGATCACTTCGAGGGTCTAGTATTACAAGACATGTTTTATTTGCTCTAGGGTAAGTGGGAGATTGTTAGGGTTTTATGCCCTAAGAGCTTGTAATTTGTAAACGTTTAAAATAGATAATGCTTATTTTATTTAATTTATGTATATTCGTGAAATGTTTGTTTCATACAAATATTATATAACATTCATGATTACTTATGTAGTTTCAAACTAAGTATATTAGTGTTGTACATAAAAAGATTTAGTTTGAGATCAATAATCCAAAGAGTCTGTAGAAAACAAATAAAGTTTGATACTTTTCTTGTGGTAAATTTACAGTTGCAATCAAATTTTATTTGATGTGATGATATTATTTAGGATCGTTCATGTGGCGACATGGTAATGGAGGCACCTCATATGATAGATATTATATGAAACTAAACTATGATAAAAATAAATTTCTTATTAATAAAAAGTTAATATTTATTGATTAATTGATCATATATGGATTGATCTTAATTTTGAGTATTTTATACACTCCTATTTGTTTAGTCATATTTTTCTATTTATATGAGTGAGACTGTTATAGATTTATGGTCAATAAGCTTCATGCTTTGGAGATGTGATTTAATAAGTGACTGAGAATATTCTACATAAAATTGGAATCAACTCCTTCTTGCGAGAAGTAAATGAGTAGTTTCCTTAAGTATTGATTTGGGTCTTGAATAATAAAAGTGCTCAATAAGTTGTTATAGATATATTATTTATTAGAAAATCAATGGTACTTAATGGAATAAGATATAATTAGAGAGATATAACAGACTTTAATGATCTAGCTCTAATTATGAACTACTCATGGATGATCAAACCATATGAAATGATTAAATCAATGGACACTGAAAATTTAGATTGTGTAAAACATCTATAATTTTGAGAGTACAATCTTAAGTTTTTAGTGAAGTAACTCTAAGGTTAATAATAGTGAATTATTAATTAAAGAGTTTAATTAATAATTTCGATATTATTGAAGCTCAAATTGTAGGTCCATTTGTCCATAAAGAAACAAAGGGAATAATATAATTGGATTGTCCAATTATTAGTGTACATATAAATTTTATTGATATGTTCACGAATTATTTAAATAATTTGATTATTTAACTATATATAATTATTTAATTAATTGTTAATTATTTAATTATCTACGAGAGTTTATGTGTTCAATTCTAAATAATATCATTAAATTAATAATGATTTAGTATCATTTAATTTCATGAAAAATCATTTAATTAATTAATGAAAATAATAATTTTAATTTAATTGGAATTAGATTCCATATTAAATTAAATGAAAGGAGTTTTAAATTAATAGGAATTGGATTTCATACTAAATTAAAAGTAAAGAGATCCAAGTCAAAAAGGAACTTGATTTCATATTGGACATGAATTAAGCCCTTCAATTTAAAAAAGAAATGGGATTCATTTTTAAATTAAAAAACCCTAACTTACCATTATAAAAGTGGTTTTTTTTTTTATTTTTTTATTTTTTTTATATTGGTAACAATAGAGAGAATATTTGGCTATTTGAATAAAAAATTTCCACTAATTGAAAGCACTATGTTGCCCCATCTTAAAACAAATCAAGAAAATTGTTTTTTGCTTTCTACATAATTTTCTTTGATGAAAACATTTTTACAAAACCTGATCTGGATTCCCTCTAATGAACTCAACGGTCTTACTGGGCACCCCACGAGACCCTTTTGATGTCTAAATAATAAGACTCAGAATGATGTTGTGGAGTGAACCCGTAACTATAAATACTTTGCTAAACATGTAAATCATATATTATAAAATCTCGCATTCAATTTCAAAAACCAATTCTCAAAACATAATATTAATATCTCAAACATTCAAGAGTCTAGAACATGTATGCACCATTAGGACATAAAAGGTTCTATTAAATTTATTTAAATCAAAAGTGCGCATAACACATGATAAATGTTCAAGCTTAATGTTTACAAAGGTAAGCACGTAGCATTGTAGAACACTGGGTCCACTTAGTCCGAACGCGGCAAACCGGTACCCTGATTCTTTGTTCTTGCACCTGGGAAGTTTTTGTACATAAACCAAAAAGGTCGTAAGCTAATAAGTTTAGTGAGTGTGCGAGAATTTTGTTTAAAATATGTTTTATAAAATACCTCCTGAAAAACATTTTTGAAAACATTTTTCTTTAAAAACAATTTATTTCTGAATCTTGGATTTTATAAAATGTTCTTTAACACTTTAAAAGTTTTTTCTAAAATACTTTTTTGAAATGTTTTCTTTATAGAACTTACTTTTAAATGGTATGCTTCTCTTTCTAAAAACTGTACTAATGGGGAATTCAAGGGAAGCTACAATCACATGAGCAGGTAGACTAGATTCGCTCAGTGTTTGGGGGGGAAGGGGGGGGGGGGGGGGGAGGGTCACGTGGCGTAAAGTTAGCATCGCACACCGTGACAAAACTACAAAGACATCCCGTTACTGCATGGCGGAACTACCATCGCACACTGCATAGCGAGATAATATCCCACAAGTGTAGAGGGCGATTCGACAAACGTGACAGATTCGATCCCCCCGATATTAGCAGGACTATCCCTCTTTACACTCGCCATACACTGCGGGATATACCGACCGAATCTAATGCTAAACGGTCTATCTATCTATAAACTTGGGTCGTCTACTAGTCTTTGAAAGTCTTTTTGCTCTTTCTATATTTCAAATAAACTAATATTTCATGTTATAATCATAAAAAGGTGCTAAATATTGCATACTATTAATTAGGTAAACTATTTATTTTTATGCTAAATATAAACTATTGATGAGCTAAAAATAAGTTATGAGAATCTATATATAATATTTGTAGAAAAATTTAGAAAATATTTAACATAAAGAAAATCTTTTCACCTCTTTTTTTCCAGATTTCACACATACATAAGCATTTTCACATCCTGATCTCAATTAAATTCACATGCATATACGAAGCAACATATCAATTCTTCATCTAAAACCCAAATCGCAACCCCAACAGGTCTCACGACAACAACTAAATCATCCTAAACCACCAATAAACTTCTTCCAATCAATTTATTTCTTAGCTAATTTATTTATCAGATTCATTCCTTGACCTCTTGCCTTGTTTTCCTACCTTCTTACTGCTTTAAATCACCAGATTTACACACAAAAATCTTATTAAACACTTGCAGACTAAGAGCTGTTCACGATAGCTTTTTCATCAGCATAAAATTATAAAAACGTTCTCCTATCACTTAGATCTTACCAGCTGATTCTTATCAGATCTGGTTTCTAAATCCGTCCTTCACCTTCTAGCAGCCTAATCGCCCTTCAAAATGGTGGAAATCAACTGGATATGGTTGCAAATCTGCCTCCTTTTTTGCCGACAGCTCTCTCTTTCTTTCTCTTTCTTATCGATTTTCTCTCTTTTGCCGACACACTCACCCTACTTACCTATTTATAAGTGTGGGTCAAGCTCACTTTTTACCCTTAAACTTTCTTAAAATTACAATTTCAACAGATTATTGAGAGTTTTTCATTTTTCTTATTGTCTTTGTCTTTTTTCTTTATTTATAATTTTGCCATTTTTGTAAAAATCTTTTATTTATACCAATTACCCCTCAACTTTTAAAATTTAAATTTACTCTCAATCCTTCTGAAAACTCTATAAAAATTTAATTTCACCTCCGAGCACTTTTAAAAATCCTTCTTATTATTTTATAAACAAAAATGATCTCATTCCGTATATGGGCATAGTACAAACTCGGGAGAGAGTATTACAATTTCTTCCCTCCTTATAAAAATTTCATCATCGAAATTTTACATACCATACTGAAACTGATGGGGGTGTTACTGGTACATTTGGTCTTCAAGCTCCCAAGTAGTTTCTTCTACTTCATGATTCCTCCATAATAACTTCACTAAAGAAATAACCTTATTGCGTAGGACTTGCTCTCTATGATCTAATATCTATACTGGTTCCTTTTCATAAGTCAAATTCCTTCTTAGCTCTACCGTATGCTCACTAAGTATGTAGGAGGGATTGGGAATGTACTTGCGGAGCATAGATACATGAAACACATCATGAATCTTACTTAGTTGCGGTGGGAGCTGCAATCTGTACGTTATGGGTCCCACATTTTCTATAATCTCATAGGGTCCAATGTAGTGCGGACTCAACTTACCACACTTTCTAAATTTGAGCACGCCTTTCTAAGATGATATCTTGAGGAATACTCTATGTCTAACTTCAAACTCGAGATCCCTACGACGGTTGTCTGTATAGCTCTTTTGTCTATTATTTGCTATTTTCAACTTGTCCTTAATGATTTTAATATTTTCTATAGTCATTTGGACAAGCTCAGGACCTATCAATTTTCTCTCATCTACATCATACCAACACACTAGAGTTTTGCACTTTCTTCCATAAAGAGCTTTATATGGGGCCATACCTATACTGGCTTGGTAATTGTTATTATATGCGAACTCCATCAGCGGTAGGTGTGAATCCCAACTCCTCTTGAATTCCAAGACATATACTTTGAACATATCCTCGAGTGTCTAGATTGTTCTCTCTGATTGACCATCATTTTGGGGATGGAAGGCTATGCTTAAGTCCAACCGAGTACTTAGAGTCTTCTACAAGCTGAGCCAAAACTTAGAAGTAAATTTGGGATCGTGATCTGACATAACAAAAATCGGTATACCATGGAGTTTGAATATCTCATCTATGTAGAGCTACACTAACTTACTTAGGGGGTAATTACTCTTGATCGATAAAAAATGAGCCGACTTTGTTAATCTATCTACTATTACCCATATGGCGTCATACCCCTTTTGACTACACGGGAGTCCTACAACAAAGTCCATGATAATATTCTCTCACTTCCATTTTGGAATAGAAAGTGGCTATAATAATCCTACCGATTTTTGGTGCTTTGCTTTGACTTGCTAATAGGTGAAGCATCGGGATACGAATTCTGTGATTTCTTTCTTCATCCCTTTCCACCAATTATACTCCTTTAGGGTGCGGTGCATCTTCGTGCTGCTCAGATGCATGACATATGCTAAAGAATGACCTTTTTCCATAATTTCCTTATTTAAATCACTAATGTCTGACACGCATAGACGTTAACCCATCATCATTGTACTGTCCTTCTTGATTATAAAGTTTGTTCTACATCCTTCTTCAACTTCCTTTCTAAGCTTTACCAACTGGGGATCTAACCATTGTTGTTCCCTTATCTAATCTACTAAAATGGGGCGAACATAGAAAGCAGCTAATAATGCCCCTAAGTCTACCATGCCTAACCAGACTCCCAGCGACCTCAATTCCATCAGAAAGGGAAGCTATACTATCCTCAAGTGAGCTAGAGAACTCGCAGGTCGCATACTTAAAGCATTTGCTATTACATTAGCTTTTCCGGGGTGGTATTTTATTATACAATCATAATCCTTGATCAACTCTAACCATCTCCTCTATCTCATATTTAACTCTTTCTGAGTGAATAGATACTGTAAGCTCTTATAATCCATAAAGATCTGACAAGGAATGCTACGAGGTAATGCCTCTACATTCGTAATGCAAATACTATTGCTGCAAGCTCCAGGTCATGGGTAGGGTAGTTTTGCTTGTGCTTTTTCAGCTGTCTAGAAGCATATGCTACAACTCTACCATTCTGCATCAGAACACACCCCAAACCCAATCTTGAGGCATCGCTAAATATTGTAAATCCATCTTCCCCTGTTGGTAAAGTTAATACTAGAGCTGTTATTAATCTTCTTTTCAATCCATCAAAAATTTGCTGGCAGGAGTCTAACCATTCGAATCTTTCTTCCTTTCTAGTCAATCTGGTCAGTGGGACTGCTATTCTGGAAAACCCCTCTACGAATTTCCTATAATAACTTGTCAAACCGAGGAAACTTTAAACCTTTGTGACATTAGTAGGTGGTCTCCAACTCATTATTGCTTCTATCTTCTGAAGATCCACACTGATTACTTCAGCTGATACTATATGACCTAGGAAAGCGATACTATTTAGCCAAAATTGGCACTTGCTGAACTTCGCATACAACTGATGCTCTCGTAAAGTCTACAATACGATCCAGAGATGCTCTACATGCTCCTCATAGCTGCTTGAATACACCAAGATATCATCAACGAATGCTATCACAAACTTATCTAAATACAGCCTGAAGCTCTTGTTCATCAGGTCTATAAAAGTTGTTAGGGCATTAGTCAATTCGAACAACATGACCAGAAACTCATAATGCCCATATCCGGTCTTAAAGGCATCTTCTTCGTGAATCTTTAGCTGATGATAATCTGACCTTATATCAATCTTGGAATATACTCTAGATCCCTGTAATTGATTGAACAAATCATTAATCCTCGGGAGCAGATGCTGATTTCGTATTATCACCTTGTTTAGCTGCTGAGAATCGATACATAACCTCAAGCTCCTAACTTTCTCCTTGACGAACAGCATTGGAGCTCCCCAAGGAGAATAATTGGCTCAAACGAACCTTTTATCCAGCAATTCTTCAATTTAAACTTTCAACTCTCTCAACTCTGTTGGAGCTATTCTATACAGCGCAATGGAGATCGGCTCAGTTCCCTAAATCAGATCTATCTCAAATTCCATTTCCCAATTTAGAGGTAAACTTGAAAGGTCCACCGGGAACATATCTGGAAAGTCTCGAACCATTGGGAGATCTTCTAATCTCGTTCAATCATACCTCTCTTCCACTGTATATGCTAGATATCCTTGACATGACTTCCTAAGCATCTTGCTAGCTTTTATTACAGATATGATACTGAAAGGAAGTGATTTCTGTATTCCACGAAAAATAATATCTAACTCCCCTGCTTTAGGAAATCCAACTTCATTTCGGTAGCAGTCCACCCAAGCGCGATGCATGGACAACCAATCCATTCTTAATATGACGTCAAATTCATGGATGCTTAATACAATCAAGTTCACCGGGAATTCTTTATCTTCTATAACTACCGCACTCCTCCAGAATACTCTCTTTACTTGAAAGGAATCTCTCATAGGGATGGACACTACCATATTACAATCTAGGGGATCTGGCTTAACACCATTAGTCTTAGCAAACTTTTTAGATACGAAGGAATGGGTAGCCCCAAGATTTATCAACATATAAGCATCATGATAAAAAATTGAAATGATACTTGTCATGACTTCCGGGGTAGTGTCTACCTCCTGTTGTGATCCCGTGAATACTCTGGCCTAAGTATGGGGTCTACTTAGCTGACCTCTAGATGGCGCACCCCTATCTGATGCTCTACTAGGCTGGCTGGAACTGGCGGTCTCTCTAGCTTGGGAGCCCCTCTAGTGGAATCCTCGGCCTCCACTAGTCTATTTTAGTGTTATGGGTTTGGTCTCTAATCTTGTGGTTGAAGCTACATTCGAGCAGTCCTTAATAAAATGACCCTCCTGAAAAATTGCCTATCCAACCGCGCTTCTGCGTTATTTTCTTTGGCCTCGATATAGCTTCAATACTTCTTTCCACTCTAATGGTTGCCTTCATTAACTCTCCGTACTGCATATGAACGGTTGAAGCCCGCCGTGAACCTCTTAGCCTTCTGTTCTTCATCGTTTGCTATGAATGGCACCACACAAACCAGCTCCAAGAATCTTTTTTTGTAGTCTGCCACTGATGAGTTGCCTTGCTCTAGCTTGAAGAATTCTTTGATCCTTGCATCTTGGTAGCTCTTCGGGTAGAATTTATCCATGAATTCTTGCTTGAATAGCACCTAAGACACTCCAACTACGTTCCGTCTTTAGATGGTCTTCCACTAGTCTTTAGCTCTATCTTTTAGTAGGAAGACTGAGAACACTACCATCTAGTCTTTGGAGAAACCCATAACTTGGAAAATCTCGTTATTAGTCTCTAGCCATGATAGCTCACACTCCGGATCGTCGGTTCCATTATAAGGTTTAGTGCCCAATTTTTGAGCGGGTTCGATGGAAACCCCAATCTCTTGCGGCTGATGGAATGCCATTGCCAAAACTTGAAACACTTGCTCTACATTCATATTCCCAACTGCTGGCCCAACAAGTTACGAAGGTTCTGCTTAATTTTGATCTACAGACATGTTGACAGACTCGTCAATGTGTCCTCCCTCCAATGTGAGTACCTAAGCAGTTGCTCTCCTAGTAGATGGACGACCTCGACGATACATGATTCTATAAAATCTAATTATAAAATGCATGAAATGGATGTTAAAATCATAATATCAAAACTTTAAGTGGTTTCTAAAAAATTAAGTTAAAAATGATCATTCGGAAAATCTTTTATTCAAAATTTTCTAAAGCTCTAGCTTTGATACAAAACTGATAAGATCCAATCCGAATTCTCCCTAATGAACCCATCAGTCCTACTGGGCACCCCACGAGACCCTTCTGATGTCTAATTAATAAGACTCAGAATGATGTCATGGAGTGAACCCGTAACTACAAATACTTTGCTAAACATGTAAATCATATATTATAAAATCTCACGTTCAACTTCAAAAACCAATTCTCAAAACATAATATTAATAACTCAAACATGCATGCACCATTCGGACATAAAAGGTTCTGTTAAATTTATTTAAATCAAAAGTGCGTATAACACATGATAAATGTTCAAGCTTAATGTTTACAAAAGTAAGCACGTAGCATCGTTGAATGTCGAGCCCACCTAGTCTGAACGCGGCAAACCGATACCCTGATTCTTCATTTCTGCACCTGGGAGGTTTTTGTACATAAACCAAAAAGGTCGTAAGTTAATAAGCCTAGTGAGTGTGCGACAGTTTTGTTTAAACTATGTTTTATAAAATACCTCCTAAAAACATTTTTGAAAACATTTTTCTTTAAAAACAATTTATTTCTGAATCTTTGATTTTATAAAATGTTCTTTAACACTTTAAAAGTTTTTTCCAAAATAATTTTTTGAAACGTTTTCTTTCTAAAACTTACTTTTAAATGATATGCTTCTCTTTCTAAAAATGTACTAATGGGGAATCTAAGGGAAATTACAATGACATGAGCAGGTAGACTAGGTTCGCTCAGTGTAGAAGGGGAGGGGGGAGGCGAGGGGAGGGGTCACATGGTGTAAAAGTTAGTGTCGCACATCATGACAAAACTACAAAGACATCCCGCTACGGCGTGGCAAAACTACCATCGCACATCATATAACGAGATAATATCTCACAAGTGTAGAGGGCAACTTGACAGACATAATAGACTCGATCCCCCCGATGTTAGCAAGACTATCCCTCCCAACACTTGCCATACATTACGGGATATACCGACCGGGTCTAATGCTAGAAGGTCTGTCTATCTATAAACTTGGGCCGTCCATTAATCTTTGAAAGTCTTTTTGCTCTTTCTATATTTCAAATAAACTAATATTTCATGCTATAATCATAAAAATGTGCTAAATATTGCATACTATTAATTAGGTAAACTATTTATTTTTATGCTAAACATAAACTGTTGATGAGCTAAAAATAATTTATAAGAATCTATATATAATACTTGCAGAAAAATTTAGAAAATATTTAACATAAAGAAAATCTTTTCACACTCATAGCTCACTTCCCACTCTACTCGCACACATTGCTCAAGTGACCTTCTCTCAGCTCACTATGTCACCTACACTTGACACAGATTTACAATCTTCTTTTTAACTTGTAGAACACTCCAATTCCAATTTAATTCTATCATCTTTAACTTGTAATTTACATGAGCTACTACGGACTGTAATACTGCCAGTCCAGTTTGAGTTGTAAGCTTATGCCTCTAGTTTACACAACCTATCCCATGCGAGCTCCTTTCTTACCCTACTTAGCTCAAACTACGAGCCTTAACTTATTCTAACAAGCTCACTCAGTTCACTCTTTTCAGCAAGCTACTACATTCTTCTAGCTCAGCCTATTTCTTATGCATCTTCCAGCTCGTCTTACGAGTTGTTGCCTTAATCCAGCTCGAACAAGCACTATGGTTGAAGGGCATGAGAGTATCATCCAACTCACACCTCGCGAACTCTTGCTTTAACTCATGTTTACTTAATTCTTAACACATCTTTTCTTCCAGATTTCACACATACACAAGCATTTACACATCCTGACCTCAATTAAATTCACAGGTATATACTAAGCAACATATCATCAATTCTTCACTTAAAACCCAAATCGCAACCTTAACAGGTCTCCCGACAACAACTAAATCATCTTAAACCACCGATAAACTTCTTCCAATCAGCTTATTTATTAGCTATTTTACTTACCAGATTCATTCCTTATTCTCTTGCATTGCTTTTCTACTTGTTTACTGCTTCAAATCACCAGATCTTCACACGAAATCCTTGTTAAACACTTGCAGATTAAGAGCTGTTCATTACAGCTTTCTTACCAACATAAAATCATAAAAACTTTCTCTTATCACTTAGATATTACCAACTGATTCTTACCAAATCTGGTTCCTAAATCCATCCTTCACCTTCCAGTAGCCTGATTGCCCTTCAAAACGGTGGAAATCGATTGGATATAGTTGCAAATCTGCCTCCTTTTTTGCTGACAGCTCTCTCTCCCTTTCTTTTTCTTCTAGATTTGTCTCTCTTCTGCCGACACACTCACCCCACTCACCTATTTATAGGCGTGGGTCAAGCTTGTTTTTTAACCTTAAACTTTTTTAAAATTACAATTTTACTAGATTCTAGAGAGTTCTTCACTTTTCCCCAATGTCCTTGTCCTTTCTCTTTATTTACAATTTTTCCATTCTTATAAAAATCTTTTATTTATACCAATTACCCTTCAACTTTTAAAATTTAAATTTACTCCCAATCCTTTCGAAAACTCTATAAAAATTTAATTTAACCTCCGAACACTTTTAAAAATTCTTTTTATTATTTTATAAACAAAAATTATTTTATTCAATACATGAGCACAATACAAACTCGAGAGAGGGTATTACACATTTTGTGATTTGATTCTTTAAAATTGTGCTCATACATAGTGTTTTTTTTGAAGAGCCATAACAAAGAAGATCGGATGGTAAAAAATCTACTAATCAAAAGGGATCAATTCAATTTTCATATAATGTAAGATTCAATTTTAGTATTTTGATTATTTAATTGTTGAAATTATTTTTTCCCTTCAAGTACTTCATTGGGGCTATAGGAAAACAAAACCATTAGATATGCTCATTCAACATAGCAGCCAATGAGACAAGAGTTATAAGATTTCCAGATCATATCTTTGCAAGACAGTAAATGAATAGCATTGCAAGTCACATTCTCCATTCACAGAGCAGCACGACACATTCTTGTAAGAAAACAATCACTTCGTACTTTCCTTCTTGTAACAAAAGTTGCTGTAGTGATCTTGATATTCCAAGGAAAAGACTCGTCTCTTTTGGGATGCCTTTTTCCAATGCTAAAAGGTCCAAATTGACTTGACTTGTATTATATTGGGTTAGCTGGTAATAAAATATACTGTAGTGACAAGTTTCACAGACTAAACAGCTTGCAAAAGAAAGAATGATAAAAATATTGAAAGGCATGTGGAGAAACGCACATTATAGAATCATGGCTAGAATTGCCTAATATATATAACTAACAATCTATATGCTCATGTTTTCGTCTTTGTATGTGTGCTGGCGATGGTGTGTTTTATTTATTTAAGTCTAATACAAGCCTGCTAGTACCTTAATGCATGTAAGAGCGGAACTGGGGGTCTGGTAGAATGAACTTGGATCATAGGGTTATCATCCCTATGATATATAAATCATTGTGGTGTAGAAAGTAAATGTTAATGCTTATCAAATTAGAGCATCTCCAATACAAAAATGGATTGTCTTTTAGAAAAAATTGTCATGTCATCAATGGCAAGGGAATTTGCATCCTATATGGCATAAATTTTAGAGTTAGTTAATGTTCCTTCAATAAGGATATGATCAATTATAATGAAGCATACAAGGACTTCTTGTTTTCTTGCAGCAACTTCAAGTTATCTATGACCACAAAAATCGATATCAATGATATCCTTAATATTTCCACAACGTTAGTGGTATTGACATCGAAATTAGGGGGAGACAAACATGTTCTAAAATATCCAGGATATATCTGTACATTTGGTAGTATAGTGTATATATCACAGACATATAGGCGTAAAAGAAATATTGGCCATGCAATTTCCCACATATTTAATTGTACATTCCTGAGATGAGAGTAATGTCTACTTCTTGTTATGGAGACAGGGGACAGTAGTCAATAGCAGTGTACTTAATACAGCAGTGATGAATATGTATAGATGCTGTTGGGCTAATGTGGAAATAAATGATATTAACTTAAACTAGAGAAGATTTTCCTTAAGTTCATACACAATCCTTCCTCAGTCACTGGAAAAGTCATGAAGCTGTTGACTGGCTGAGTTGTTGATCATTGAGGACTTGAATGAATAATAGCTGGCTCGAGAGGGCTGACTAATTGTTGTAGTATTGAACAAGTTAGCTGCTTTGTATGTGTTGGTTAATGATGATATCAAATGAGTTTTCACTTTTATGCAAGATTTGATACTTAAAAAAGAACCACAGAGAAGCATATTTGTTTTTTGAGAGATGATCAGTCTAAGAATTCAAGTCTTTCTTCCTTTTGCTTCCATTTATTGATCATAGCAGCTGAGGCTAATGATCAAGTTGGTAAGTTTGGTCATTATCTCTATTTTCTTTCTTTGGTGTGTGAATGATTAAATACCTGTTGACATTTACTTCAAAGAGTTTTAATATATATATGACATTTTCTGCTTGTTATGTGTATATTTATAATGTCATCTCTTGTATATTCGTGTCTGTGTATGCTTATAAGTATACACTTTTTAATCTATAAATTTTATATGAGAGTTAATTGAGTGTTGAGCGATAAAAAACAATTTCTGTTAATAGTATAATGGTTTTGATTCTACATGCTGTAAGTTGTACTTATTTGCAACACACAGAATTATGAAATACTACTTGGTCAAACCTGTGATGAGATTCATCTCTTGAAAGATATCTTTCGTTTGTCATTTGGTAAGTGAGGTAACACTTGGGTGGTGTTGTTCTAGAAATTGCTTTCATGATCAATATTCAAGGTTGTAATTTGGTGAGTGAAGTAACACATCGCTGGTGATGTTCTGGAAATCATTTTCCATAAGCAATATTCGCGGTTGAGTGGCCAAAAATAGTTGTAGTCTCCCTTAGCTTCCATAGATTCCCTGTCTATTTTGGATCCATGCACATTTATAGTGGTTAATTAATTTGTGGTGACTGACTCGAGCTTTAATTTTTAATCTTTCATGAATTGTGATGCAGCTGCTGTCTTAAATTCTCTCAAAAAAAAATGGCAAGGCTTACCACCTAATTGGATGGAACCAGATCCATGTGGTCACCCATGGGATGGAATTGACTGTACTGGATCACGCATGACCTCTATGCAAGTTTTTTTTTTTTTTTGGCTTTCTTTTAACATAATTATTATACTCGAAGGTTGCTTTTTCTGGTTTTCGAACCATTATATTCTCTGTTTCAAAACGTTATCAAGTATGGGGTTGATTGGTGAACTGTCTGAAAGCATCCAGCCTTACCAGAATTGCAGACCCTGTAAGTCTTCCTTCTGCGCCTACACATCTTCACATTTCATGCTCATCTTGCAACTAATGTTGTTGAATCAGCATTCAGCTATAATCTATCTTTAATATTTTGACACTCTTTTATCTTTTGGCATTTTAGATTCCATCCTAATCCGCATGCATTCCTTATATCTGTCATGTGATTCATTGCTTAATATATGAGATATATTCAAGATGCGAACATTGTCGTTTCTAGGCTTATATGCTTTAAAATTTGTATCTCATAAACAAACAAGGTTAGGAGACTATTTGTTACCTATTCAAAATCTAATACTTTGACAGTTCTATCTGGTGGAAGCTCTTATAGTTAGAATCCTCAGATTTTGATTATGAACTCATCATGTAGGATTTATCCTTCAACAAGGGTCCTGGAGGATTTATTCCACCAACGATTGGGAATTTAAAGAACTTAAAAAACTTGTAAGGAGATACACGTGTATTTTGCACGTCAGGATCCTTGTTGTTTGCAGTTTCTCTGGGCCAATTCCTGACTCAGTTGGTTCTGTACGGCAGCTGGTCTTCCTGTAAGCATTTTGATTCTATAATCATCTATATTGCAAATAACAAAACTATTAATATACAAAGTAACATTAAATAAGTTTTGGTAGCTTCATTCATTTCTGTTCTTTGACTTGATATATGAGTGCAGTTATATTTTTGTGCCATCTGGCTAACATATTTGAGAGCTTGTGCATGCAGATCTTTGAATTCTAGTAGATTCAGTGGACAGATTCCACCTTCCATTGGTAACCTGTCTATACTTTTAGGGCTGGATCTTACTGACAACCAAATTGCGGGGCCAATCCCAGTCTCTGATGGAGTTTTTCCTGGTCTTAATATGCTAGTTCATACACAACACTTGTACGTCAAATCTATATTCTTTTGAGCTCTGTTTAACTATGGCATTATTTTCTGTATGCTATTTTAGAACATTATCCGTCATCTACAGTCATCTCAGAATGAACAAATTATTAGGTCACATGCCACAAAAACTTTTCAGCTCAAAGATGGAATTGATACATGTGTAAGTTCAATAAGAGGTCATTTGATTTTTCCACTTACCACTTCATATATCTGAATTAGACTCACTAAATTGCTTTTGATTTTTTTTTTTAAAATAGTCAAGCAAAACAAAAGTTTGATTTTTTCTTCTTAAAAGTAACATATTTTTTCAATATTTTCAATATCTTATAAATTATGAAATGATATAATGATTAATATAATATTAACAACTCATATATATATATATCATATTATTTGGACACGAATTTAAATAAAAAAAAAATTAAAAAGCCTAGCATTATTTTATTTATCATATAAGTTTAGTTTCCATATGCAACTAGTAAATTCTTTATATTTGTTCAGTAATTTTGACAATATACCTTTTAAACTTAATACATAATTAGTAGCTATAAGGATATACATATAAATTATTTTTCTTCAAATATTTTTATCCTAAAAAAAATTGACATTTATATTAAAATATTGGAAGAAGAAAACAAAAATGTCATTTGAGTTTCAAGTTTTAATTTTTGTTCAATAAAAAAATAATAATAATAATAAACAACCTCTAAACTGAACTAAATACTGTCATTAATCAGTTAAGCCGTGGCAGGAAATTAGAGGAGAAAATGTAAACATATTTAATATTCTCTTGCCCGTTTTAATTAAAGTATTAATTTCTAATAATTCTTATTTCATTTATTTTCATTATTATTGCCAGGATACTTAACACAACCTGCTCACTGGGCCCCTTCCATCTTCCTTGGGACATGCGAAAAAATTGTTAGTTGTACGGGTATTGCCATCAAGACCCTCAAGTAACTTTCGAATGATAGATGAGAGACCTTTTCTTTTCTCCTGCATTTTTTTTTCTTGATCCCAGACGTTTTGCTTGAAATTCATTGTCCATGACTATTTCTTTAAATCTCAACAATCTTACTGAAAATATAGCTGAATCCTTTATAGCATTGCAGATAAATCAAAGAACACCAAGATCTTTGTGTAAGAGTTAAAAGACATCTCTATACATTTATCATAAGTTTAATGTGTTAGTGTCGACATTGATTTTTGGTCAACGAGAGTTCATAACCCAATACCTACAATTAATGTGAACCAAATCAAAAAACGCAAGAAAAGTAGCAAAACAGAGAACAAAAACAACACACAAGAAGATTTTTAATATGGTTCAGCAAGTGTGCCTACATCCACGACTGTTTCTCTTAATGATTCTGTAGAGTAACGGTATTATATATATATTTTTTCCGTCCTTGTTACAATGAATTTAGCCCCTATTTATAAAGAAAGATGCACTACAATTTAGCTTGAGATAAAACAAGAAAAGAATTATGAATTAACTACACTTCCTAATCGGTTAGTATCGAACTAGGAAACTGCTCCATAAAATCAGAGAACACGTTGACTGAATTTGAATTTGAATTTATTTTCAGTTTTGGTGGAAGAATTACGATCAATTTAGGTTACTGCCTTTTCTAGAAGATTTCCTTGTCTGACTGATCATTGAGTGAGCTGTAAACTGCATTAGATGATCTCGAGCTAGACCTCACTGTGAGTGACGAGCTGTACATAGTGCAAACTATCATACTAGCTACGATCCGCAACATTGTCGTGATACGAGCTCGCTAGTGCAAGCTGTAGAGCTCGCATGGATTGAACGTTGATAACTTGGGTCTTGTTTGCTGGGCCACTTCATTGGGTTGACTTATTGGGCTTCTGTTAGACTTTTACCAGCCCATTTATTGAATCACAAAAATACCTATAATATTAACCCCCCAGCTCTCAGTTCGTTCTGCGAATTGAGAGCTCAAGCTCGCTAGTAAAAGCTATTTGTCTTGAATTACCGTTTCGCGCCCTTTCAAATTCAATCCCATTAGTTCTGACATGTGGCCACCATTTAGACGATAACTGAACCGGCACTGACATGTCCCGTGCCACGCGCATTTAATGCGTACGTCTTTCAACTGACGGCTACATGATTACAAAGCCATAACTTGTTGCACCGTTAGATCCAAGGCGGTTACACACTTTCCAGATTGAACGGCTAGGATGCAAGCTCTACCGCCCATATAAATAGGCGGAGCCCTCCAGTTCTTTTTTCACTTGTCATTTTCTTCTCTAGCCACCGAGTTTCTCTTGTCGTGCTTTTTCATTGGTTCTTCACAAACTCTTCACTTTCAGTCGCCGTATTTTTCATCTTCAATGAAGATTCACAGTAAATTCCTTCTCTAAGTTCAAGTTTTCGGTTTCTAGTATGTTTTTGTTGTGTTGATGTTGCGTTGTGCTTGCATTGTATTCTCTAATTTTGTTGTTGTTATTGTTCTAAACGCTTCACATTCCTAATGTTGAATCTTTATGGTTCTATGTTTTTTGTTGACCATGACTCTTCATTTTTTGTTGGTTTGATCTTGTTGCTTGCTTGTGTACGAGTTGTTTACTATTTGTGGCTTGCCATGCATGCGAACTATTAGATTAGGTACTTGTTGGTTTATAGCTCGTAAGTCGGTCTTTCATAGGTCGAGCCCCACATTATATTAGCGATCTGTGTGGCATTTGTGATCTATAAAATAGGGAATTTTCTTAGGAAACTTCTAGACATTTAGACATGGCCTGCTAACTACGACCTAACTGTACCCCCTTTATGTGTAGATAGCTTTAGGTCGCGATCACCGAGCACATAGAGTAGGGGATAATGAGTCATCCAACTCGGAAGAGCTCGCTTCTAGTGGAGCACGCGATGTAGGCGAAACAACCTAAAGCGGGGAGGTCGCAGAGCAATTTATAGCACGCCCGATCCGAAAACAGTTCATCAACTTGAGGAAGAACGGCGAGCTCGTGAGGAGAGGCGAGCTCGTGAAGTATTCATTCATCATTCTTCCAAGATAGATTATGTTGAGATGGGGGGAATCGTTCTTCAATATCGCATTCCCAAAGGTTGTTGCGTGATGTCTCCTGCTGCTGATGACCATGCATGCTATCCTTCCAAAGGGTATATTGCTATCAGTACTCAACATATGAGGCACGGGCTTAGGTTTCCAATTCCGTCTACCTTATAGAATTTTTTAACAAGCTCAAACTCTCCCCGTTCCAACTGACTCTGAACTCGTATTCACAATTGACATCCTTGGCTTTGGTTTTCCTTAGGATTAATCTTTCTTCCCCAAGTCCAAAAATTCTTAGCCACTTTTTCAGCATCAAGGGCTCTGGTAATGTAAAAGATGGAATGCGAAAAGGGATTTATTACCTTGTAGCTCGTCAAATCAATTATAAAGACCTCTTGCCTCGAGGTGAGGCAAAAGGCAAATCGAACACTGGGGCTTACAAGACGGGCTAGTTTTGGATTTCCTGCCCTTATCTCAAAAATCTCGACGATCTTTCTTTCGTTCTAAGTCCAAGTAGATAAAAGGAAAAACAACTGAGAGCTAGGATTTGTTTTTTTTTTTTTTTTGTGAGCTAACCTTCTCTATTTTGTAGACATCAAAAGGGACAAGCCCGTCCTCAGCACTCAGGAGAAAGAAGTCCTCAAGATGCTTGTGGACTCAAATGAAACAGTTCTTAGCAATGCACTTGATGAGGACCTCTTTAGCACTTACGGACTAGCTCTTCCTCGTAATTGCGTGTTGTTGGACAATAAAAGAGATATAGGAAGCAGGGGAGATAGAGATCTTCCTTTTGTGTTTGAAGCTAATAGCGAGGAAGAGTCCGCTCCCTCATCTCCATTAAATTAAGCTCCTGCTCTTGCTCCTCTGGAAATTTCAAATCCAGCTTCAGCTCCAGCTCGAGCAACTCCATCAACCTCCGCTCAAGCAGAACCATCTTCTCCTCCTGCTCAAATAGTTTCAATTCCAATAGCTCCACCTTATTCTGCTCAAGTAGAACCATCAACTGCTCAAACAACTTCGATTCCAGCTCCTGACCAAGTGGTTCTAGCTCCAACTCGTACCGCACCCATAAGTTCATCTCAACCAGCTCCTGCACCAACTTTAGCTTCAACTTTTGCTTCTAAATGAGCTCTAACTATGGAAAAACTTACTCTTCTAAAGTATCCTCAGAAGCGACCTGCTGAGATTGAAGTCTCTTCAACTGCCCCTTTTAAGCGACCTACTAAAACCAAAACTCCTTTGGTCACTGCTCCCAGCGAGGTATCGCCTTTGGCACCAACAGCAAGTTCTCCATAGGTTTCAGCCCCTAGCTCGCAGCCTAAGGTGGGGGAAGTTCAACTCGAGGTCCCGCCTCAAAAGACTTAAGCTGGTGCCAACAGGGGTGGAAGGAGAAAGACGGCGCCCGGTCCTACCTCGACTAAGGGACGTCACACAGATAAAGGCAAGGAGCCCAAGGTTGCACAAGCTGAGGAGACTGTTTCACCAACCAGACCATGTCCTAAAGATGGGCCAGAGGGAAGCTATCTAAGGTCCTTCCTTAACAACTGATCAGAAATCATAATGACCCATATGAGAAGCTTAGAAAATGAATCCCTTAGCGGTCTGAACTTGGTCGAATACCTAGGTCGGCATGGGATGCTAGTAACTTGCTTCCCATTAGTCTCTCATTTCCTTGCTTTATTAAATACTAACTTGTAGAATTTTAGGTCGCTCTGGCAGCAATAAAGTTGAGGAAAGAAACTCGAATCTCCGATCTTTGAATAACAAAATTGGAGACCGAGCTGGAGAAAGCGAAAGAAGAAATAAAGTTCTTAATTGAGGAGGCTTCGAATGCCAAAAGGCATGAGGAAGGCTATGAGGCACAACTGACGAATGCCAATATGGCCAGAAAAGAAGCTGAGGAGACCTTGATATGCACAGAGAACGGTTATGAAGTTTTGAGGGCATATCTCACTTCCTTGTTTCGTAACTATGAAGACGAGTTGAGCAAGACAAAGGATGAATTGAAGAAGTCTGAGCAATGAGTTGAATTCGCTAAGAAGCGAGCTGAGCAAGTGGAACCTGTAGCGAAGCAAACTAAGGAGACTGAACAACGAGCTAAAACTGTAGAGAAATGGGCTGAAGTGGCTGAGAAGTGAGCTGAGGCAGCTGAATAGTAAGCAGAAGTGGTAGCAAAGCGAGCTGAAAAGGTTAAAAAGAAGATAGAGGATGTGCTACAACGAGCGGAAGCTGCTCAGCACTATGCAGAGGCCACTTACTTGGAGACTGTTGCTTTGAAAGAGAAATCTACCAGAGGAGTGAAGGCCCAGGTTGCTAAAGCCAGAAATGAAGCTGAAGTAGAAATGGGTATGAACTTCCTCTTCACCTTATGGACGTCTTATCCTGAGCTGGATTTTTCTATCTTTGGCGACATGGGACTCTGAGATATAGAGAGATTCAAAGCTGAAACTGTATCAGATGTGCTTCCCTTGGCAATGGAATTGCCTAATTTGACCTCTCAGGTCGAGCCCGCTCAAGTTACTGAACTTTCTAGTTCATCTTCTAGCGATGACTCTCTTTTGGAATCAGCTCATCACGATCAAGGCGACCCGTAGCTCGCCTCCTTCCTTGCCTTCTAAACTTGGTTTCTATGCTCTAGCCTTTGTACTTCATTGATCTCAATTTGTAATGGACTTTTCAATTTTAATAAAAATTTCTTTATTACATCTTTCATGTTGAATGTGCGTTTAAATTTCTTTATTTGCTGTTACATTGCATTTTATTTTCCAAGTTGTGAGACTTCTTGCGAGCTAATCATTAAGCTGATGTAATAGCTTGAGTTATTGTTTGATTCAAAGTAATAAAATCTTTTAAGACGGGCAGCAAGTCGGAACGTTGACTGCTTTATTGAAGTGTTAATGAGTTATGCAGGGGGTCGTAATCTTGCCTACTATAGTGATAATTTTTGCGAGCTATGCAAAGGGTCGTAACCTCGCTTGTCACAACGATAATTTTTGTGAGCTATGCAGGGGTAGCAACCTCGCTTGCCATAGTTTTGTCTTTTAAGAGCTATACAAGGGTCATAACCTCGTCTACCGTAGCTTTATCTTGGCGAGCTATGCAGGGGGTTGTAACCTCGTGACAGATCCCATTTCTACTCTTCAAACGACCCGCCCGACACCTCACAGTAACCCTTCAGACGGGATTTCTTTCCGACTGAAAGATTCTTGTGAAACTAAGCCTTTTTAAAACTAAACTTAGAAATCTCATTTCGGAAACTCTTTTTCTTTACAAAAAGGTTGTCAGCGAAATAGGATGGAAACTTTTTCAATTTAGAAATTATATTTATGCAAACCGTTTCTGTGAGAATTTTGACAGCACAACAACTATTTTTCTTAAAAATGTCACCTGGTGAAATCGAAATCAAAACCTGTACATATTGTAAAATGATCATTTTCTCAACTATAGGGCCTCAAGCCCGTCTTCCATAAATCGCATACATTCTTAATATAGATATCGATTTCAAATTAAGTTTATGTTTCTAAAACATGGCATGCATGATCGATTATATATATATAAAACTCAAGTATGAAATTTATATTTACATATAGTTTAAAAACATCCATAAGTTCAAAACTATGTATTATACATGAAAGCAAAAAGATATCACAGTCACACCCGACGATATGTGCCACTATTCTTAGTAAGAGGTCCCTACTGTCTGGTCACCTACACCTGTACTTGATCCTGAGAGATTTTTATTTTAAAAAAAGGCAACAACAACACTAGAGTTAGTACAATTCGCTTAATGTGTATCATTAGTATCTATGCAAAACATAACTAAAATGTCTTTCTTTAATATCATTTTGAAATTTCATTTCATGAACAAAGTCATGCTGTAAAATATAAATGCGACTATATGTTGAGAACCCGAAACATTTTAATGTAGGAATATTCACCTATATTTCTCATATTCAAGTATTCATTTCATACTTGTAATCTATTAGTGATGGTGATTTTCTTTTTGAAAAGCTTTTTATTTAAAACATGTCATTCACTATCACTTTCGAAGTATACGGTACTAACACACTAATGCATGGCAGAGCGAAATCCCTCATCGTCTCAGGCCATGCCGTATGGCAGAGCGGAATCCTTCATCGTCTCAGGCCATACGTATCTGGTATCACGTAGAGGAATTATCCCTCGTTATGGAGCGGAATCCTTCATCGTCTCAGGTAGTAAGCTAGTTTAATCGTACCTTATAGGGAGCGGAATCCCACATCATCTCCCAAGCGGAATCCTACATCGCCTCCGGGTACTCTACCGATACCGGAAATCACTTAATATAAGTAGGTACCGTATACTAAAAATCATCTTAGATCACAAGTTTCACCTTTTACCACTCACATTTCACAACAACTTCTATAGTTTAGACAAGTTGGTAAACTTCGTTTTCCATATACATCTATACATATATATAGATAATCAATTTAAGATTATTAACAATACGATTATATACATTACCATATAATTGTAACGTGAATATAAATATTTCTTAACTCAAAATACTTTTATTAGAACACTTACCTGGATTTCCTAATTGGCTAACTTTTCCTAACAATAGCGACCCTTTGTTATCCGCCTCAGAAAATCCATACAAAATTGTCTAAAACGCTACCAAATGGAGTTTAGGAGCTTTGCATGTGTTCTAATTCTTCAAGAACATCACCAAATCCACATGCATGCTCTCGGTCACCATATCCACACCTTTGCCGTGACATGCAATGGAATCTTGAATGAGTTTGATGCTTGATCGAGAGAGATTTGTGAGGTTGAGCTTCGGTTTTTGAGAGAAAAGCAAAGGTATGAGTGCTTTGAGTGACTTCGGTTTTAAGGAGAGAAAATGAGAAGAACAAAGAGTGAAGTTTTACTTGTCTTATTGCCGTGAATGACTAAAGACCAAGAGAGGAGAATGTAAGTGGAATTATGTGACCATCAAACTTGGAGAGAGAATGTGTGTTGAGTTAGTGACATGAAAAATGACTTTTAAAAGCTATGTTGACCGAGAGATTTACATAGATAATGGAAGACAACATTGATTTATATTTGTTTAATCTCTCTTAACATTAAAATATATATATTTATTACACTCACTTTTGACATTTGCCACTTGATTTACGAGTCCTTCCAAGCTCCTAAAAATCTCTTTTCGTATCCAGAATCCTCTTGGGTCAATCTAAAAATTTTATTGAAATCCAATTTAAAATTTGAAAACTACGTTAGCATTTGATTTGCCATCCAGGTCCATTCGAAATATTTTTATAAAAATTAATTATGTATCAAGATTCAAATATTTTAATAATTTTACTATTCCGTGCATAATGATAAAATTTAAGGGGTTTCCTGGATACAAGAAGAGCATGTTGCACCTCGCCTGCCATAACTTTATCTTGATGAGCTATGCAGGGGGTCGTAACCTCGCCTGCCATAACTGTATTTTTGGTGAGTTATGCAGGGGTTGTAACCTCACCTGTTATAGCTTTATTTTTTTAGAGCTATGCATGGGTCATAACCTCGCCTGCTATAGCTGTATTTTTGGTGAGCTATGCAAGGGGTCATAACCTCGCCTGCCATAACTATATTTTGGTGAGCTATGTAGGGGATCGTAACCTCGTCTACCATAGCTGTAATTTCATATGAGTTGTGGGCATGAGAACGAGCTAATGGGATAGGACTTGCTAGCTTAATAACTCATAAAATTTTGACAACATGTAAATTATTAGAGCAATCACTCACATAATATGAGGAACTTAGAGCTTTTATTGACTTTTGAAATAATCGAATTACAAATTGAATACATGTAATCAAAAGGTTACTGATAATATGGACGAAGATGCTCAACTTTCCAAACTCGAGGGACTTCAGCTCCATTCACATTTGCTAGAGGATAAGCTCTATTTCTCAAGTTCGTTTTGATAACATAGGGGCCTTTCCAATTTGGGCCTAAGAACCTATCGTTGGCTTTGCGAGCTTCAGGTAGAATAAGATGTAGTACAAGATCTCCTACACTAAAACTTTGAACTTAAGCTTTTCTGTTGTAGTATCTCACGATCCTTTGCTGATAGACTGCTACCTTCAATCGTACTGCTGCTTTTGCCTCTTCAAGCAGATCAAGGTTTGTGGCAAGTCACTGGTTGTTGTCTTCTTAATTGAAGGTCGCTCTACGTTGTGAGGTCACTTCTAGCTCTGCCAGAATCATGGCGTCAGACCCGTACACCATTGAAAATGGTGTTTCGCTTGTGGTACTACGAGCTGTGGTTTCATAAGCCTATAACACCTTCTGTAGCTCGTCTACCCACGCTCCTTTCTTCACTTCTAGTTTCATCTTTAAAGTCTGCTTTATAATTTTATTCACAGCTTCAACCTAACCATTGACTTGAGGATGGTCTACTATTAAGAAGCTCTTGACAATCTTTAAGTTATTGCAGAACTTGAGAAACTGGTCGCTACTGAACTGGGTCCCATTATCTGTCATAATTTGTTGAGGAACCTCAAACCTGTAAATAATATTATTCCACATGAACTTTTCAATGTTCATTGTGGAAATTTCTACCAACTCTTTAGCTCCTGCCTACTTAGTGAAATAGTTCGCAGCAACTACAGCATGCTTGCATCTTTCGTAAGTTGTTGGTAGAGGCCCGATTAAATCCATCCCCCAGATCGTAAAGGGCAATGGGCTCACCATTTGTTGGAGATAATCTAATGGAGCTCGCGAAACTTGGGCAAACGTTTGGCACTTATCACACTTCTTGACCAGGTCGATGGCGTCTTGCTTCATAGTGGGTCAGTAAAAACCTTATCGAAGTGCCTTGTGAGCTAAAGACAACCTTCCAACATGATTTTCACAATGACCTTCGTGTATTCCTTCATCACGGTTTCGCAATCCTAGCTATCAATGCATCTCAAAAGTGGAGCTGAAAACCCCTTCTTGTATAACACATCATCGTAGATGCAATATCTGGCTATTCTAACTTGCAAGCGTTGTGCCTCCAACCTGTCATTTGATAGCTTTCCATCTTGCAAATAGGTCATATCCAAGAGTTCGACTGTACCGTTATAGCCATCATTGAATCTCTTTCTTCTATGCTCGATACTGGCAAAAACTCTACTGGGATTGCCCCTAGAAAGTCTGCATCTCGGGTGGTTGTTAGGCGAGTTAGTGCATCTGCATGTAAGTTTTGAGCTTATGGGATCTACTTAACCTCATATTTTTGAAAAGTACTTAGCATCTTATGGACTTTCTGGAGGTACATAGCCATTTTTGATCATTTGGTCTGATATTCTCCTCGTATGTGGTAGACCACGAGTTGAGGATCGCTGAAAACCCTTAATCGTTCAGCTCATATCTCTCTAACCAAACGCAAACCTGTGAGCAGTGCTTCATACTCAGCTTCATTATTGGTGACCTGGAAACCAAATGTTAAAGCGCAAAGGATTTTATGGCCTTCAGGACTAATCAACAAAATTCTAGCTCCGACCTTCTGCTCGTGAAACGACCATTCAATGTATAACTCCCAGATCGGACCTTCAAAAGATTCAGTTTCATCATCTACGGGCCCAGCAAACTCTGCAATAAAATCTACCAGAGCTTTGGCTTTGATGGCCATTCTTGGCTTAAACTGAATATCAAACTGTGTCAGCTCTACAACCCATTTGAGCAAGTGATATAAGGTGTTTGCTTTCTGAAGAACCTGCTTCAACTGATACTGGGTGAGGACTTAAATTGTATGGGCTTGAAAATAAAGGCGCAGCTTCCTTGATACGACCTCCAGGCAATAAGCGAGCTTCTCCATTTACGAAGTACCTAGTTTCAACATCTTGCAGCCTCTTACTTACATAATACACTGAAAGCTGAGTTTTCTCATCTTCTCTTACCAAAGCAGCACTCAAAGCCTGTTGAGATACTCCTAAATATAGAACAAGCTTTTCTTCATCTTTGGGCTTGGAAAGGAGTGGAGCTCGTCCCATATATTCCTTCAACTGTTGAAAAGCTATCTCGCATTGTTCAGTCCACTCGAAGTTCTTTGCCTTCTTCAAAACATCAAAGAAGGGGATGCATTTATTTGTTGCTTTTGAGATGAACCTGCTGAGTACCATGACCTGACCATTAAGGCTTTGCACATCTTTTACCCAAGTTAGAGACCTCATCTCAATTAATGCTTTGATCTTTTCTGGATTGGCCTCGATGCCCCTACTATTCACCAATAAGCCAAGGAATTTCCCAGAGACTACCCTAAATGCGCACTTGTGTGGGTTTAGCTTTATCTAGTAGCTCTTCAGAATCTAGAACATTTCCTCCAGGTCGTACACATGATCACCCATCTGCTTGGATTTCACCAACATGTCATTGACATAAACCTCTATGGTCTTCCCAATCTATTCTTCAAACATCATGTTCACTAAGCGCTAATAACTCACTCTTGCGTTCTTCAGCTCGCAGGGTATCACCTTGTAACAATATAGGCTGCGATCTATTACAAACAAGGTGTGCTCTTTGTCTTTGGGATTCATTGGAATCTTATTATAGCCCGACTACACATCCATAAAGCTTAGGAGCTGGTGGCTAGCTGTTGTATCCACGAGTTGGTTTATCCTTGGCAAAGGGAAGCTATCTTTTGGACACACCTTGTTTAAGTCTGTGAAGTCTATACAGGTCATTCACTTTCCATTTTTCTTCTTTACCAATACAGGGTTGGCGACCCAAGTCGAGTAGTAAGCTTCGCGAATGAACTTGTTTGCCAGTAGCTTGTTTACCTCTTCCTTTAATGCAAAGTAGCGTTCCCCTGTCATTGGTCTCCTTTTCTTGCGAACTGGCTTGTGGTGGGGGTCGATGTTCAATCTGTGCAACATAATCTTGATGTCTATCCCCACCATATCTTTATGATTCCAGGCAAATACATCCAAATTCGCTTTAAGAAAGTTAACGAGTTGGGCTCTTACCTCTAGAGTTAAGCCTCTTCCTAACTTCAAGCACCTCTCAGGATCTACTTCATTAACTTGAACATCCTCCAACTCTTCGATTGGCCCAGTAGCTCGGTCTACATCTACCTCACAGGGGTCAAGATCATGGCTAACCCCCTTATCACTCATAGCTCGTGGCTCGCCCTCCGAAACCACGTTCACTTTCTTTCCTCTGATGCTCATCTTCACAACATCTTTATAGTAGCGTCTAGCCAAGTGCTGCTTTCCTCGAACACAACCAACGCCATTGGGGGTTGGAAACTTAATTGTGAGGGTCCTTGTTGAGGTGACCACATCCAAGTCGTTCATTGCAGGTCTTCTCTGTGCTCAATAGGGGCTCTCAAAGGATTGAGTTTTCCAAAATCTTCCTTATTCCTTTCTGCTGTAAAAATCCTATCTTGTGAATCCGACAGGATGCTGTAACTACCATAATGACCTTGACGCTGAGGTCACTCATTCTTGGGCTCTCTCCTAGCCTTTTTAGTAATTTGGTTGCTGGAGCCACTACCTCTACCTTCTCATTTATTCCTGCAATTATTTTTCTTTTTCGATTGGTTGGAATTGCCCGTTTCGTTCTTCTGATTAGACTTTTTCGGCCTGAAAGTCTCCTCTTATCTGATCTCTTTTACAGCTCACTCATAGAATTCTCCCAGGTCCTTTACCAAAGACTTGTAAATGCTTTCATATAATTTTCCATCTTTGCGCAGCCCAGTTGAGATCGTAGTCAAAATACTTTTGTCTGATAGGCTTTCTACATTTGCGAACTCATGTCTGAACCTAGTGGTGTAATCCTTAAATGGTTTATTCTAGCACTGAAAGTTAGTGGCCAGATGGTAGGATAGTACGAGTTGCCTCCTTAAAGCCTTGTACTAGCTAACGAACTTCTGCTGGCAATTTTTTCAACTTTTTATGCTGTGAGCTGGGAGATTCTTAAACCAAGTCCCCGGAATATCTCCTAAAGTCGTTGGGAAGACGTGACACTTCACCAGTGGGTTGTCCGTCTACAGATCCATCTGGACGTTAAATGCGTCAAGGTGATTATAGGGATTCCTGTCCCTATTGTACTGTGGGATACTTGGGACTTTGAACCTATGAGGGAGAGGCTACGTCTCGATCTCCCTGGTAAACGGAGTCCTCTCTTCGTAATGCTCACATTGGTCTAGGGCGTTAGGTCGCACTTTAAGTTGCTAAACCCTCTGAAGAAGTTCCTCTACTTATGGATCTCGAGGCTCATGCCTCTTTCAGTGATCACAATCTGAAGAGCGGCATTCAGGTTCATATCTCTAGCTTTCTCTGAATGAGCCACAAGCTCAATGATTATCTACCTCATCTTTCTCATACCGAGATATAGTTCGGACTCTGTCGTGACCAGCTTCTACTCGATGGCTCCCATCCTGACTCACCCTTGTCACCAGGCTTATAGGGCATGCGACTTCTCTTTCCTTTCAAACTGAGTGACCTCCAGCCCTAGAGTGCGAATTGGAAGAGCGAGTTGGGTCGACAGGTCGTGACACCTCCATCACTAGCCTTTTGGTGCTTGCATTGCTTCATGCTGCATATATGCTTGCCTTGGAGCAGCAGCTTCAATCCTAGGCACGTTTTACACCTGGGTATGTACCAACGCATTCACGACATCTGCAAGCTGTCTGACAGTAGCCTCCAATCCTTCTTGCCTTTGATGCCACACTTGTTGTCCCTCAATTGGGGCGATTGGCACTGGCTGACAAGGGGGCAAGAGAGGCATGCCTGTTGTAGCACCGACTGCTTAGCCTTAAGATATGCCTATTGCAGGCATGGATGCGTCTTCCATCAATTGCGTATCATGTTGATGTTGACTAGTTTGACTCTTTGTTTGGTCAGCCTGTGAGCCCATATATCTGGTTGTTTTTATTCTTGCCATGCTTGTCGAAGATTAAAGAATTACAGCGATACAGATTGCAGTCTGAGCCCTCTTTCTAGCGTCAAAATATTGATATTGATTTCTGGTCGACGAGAATTCACAGCCCAATACCTATAATTAATGTGAAGCAAAACAGAAAACGCAAGAAAAGTAGCAAAGCAGAGAACAAAAACAACACACATGAAGATTTTTGACGTAGTTCAGTAAGTGTGCCTACGTCCATAATTGTTCCTCTCAATGATTCTGCAGAGTAACAGTATTATTATTTTTTTTTTGTCCTTGTTACAATGAATTTAGCCCCTCTTTATAGAGAAAGGCGTTACAATTTAGGTTAAGGTAAAACAGGAAAAGAACTATAAATTAACTACACTTCATAATTGGTTAGCACCGAATCAGGAAACTGCTCTGTAAAATCAAAGATCACGTTGATTGAATTTGAATTTGAATTTATTTCCAGTTCTGATGGAAGAATCACGATAAATTTGGGTTACTATCTTTTCTGAAAGATTTCCTTATCTGACTGATCATTGAGCGAGCTGTAAACTATATTAGACGATCTCGAGCTAGACCTCGCTCTAAGTGATGAGTTGTGCATGGTGCAAACTATCATACTAGCTACAATCTGTAACAATGCAGTGATGCGAGTTCGCTGGTACGAGCTGTAGAGCTCACATAGGTCTGATGTTGATAACTTAGGCCTTATCTGCTGGACCACTTCATTGGGTTGACTTATTGAGCTTCTGTCAGACTTTTACCTGCCCATTTATTGAATCTGAAAAATACCCATAATAGTTAGATAGTCTCATATCAGTTAAAAATATGGGTTTATGTGGTTTATAAGATGAGAAAAAACTTCTATTTTTCAATTAACTTTTACTATGGATTTAGACTAAAATTTTTTTCTAATATAGTATCAAAGCTGGATCTTTTTAATGATAGATTGAGATTTGTTTATCCAGGCTCAAGGTATAAGTGCTAATGAGTGGGAATGTTGTGAGTGAAAAAGGGTGTTTGATAGTCTCATATTAGTTAAGAAATCATGGTTCATAAGGTAGGGATAAACCTTCACCTTTGAATTAAATTTTGTTGTGAAGTTAGATTTAAAACCTTTTGTATCATCAATATATCATCCCAAAATTAATGTGTTAGCTATAAATCAGATTGTGACATCATTAGGGTAAAATTTTTAGGCAAATTTTTATGAAGTAAAAATTATTCTAAATATATTTCCACTTGTCCATAATTTGTCTAATACCAAACTGACAGATCCCGCACCTAACCTGACCAGCATGAACCTCCTTAGCTTTGTAAGTAGATTAAGTTCTAGTGTAACTCTTTTATATGTTCTGTTATAAATAATATGAGGATACTAATAGCTCCTCTAAGTTTTATCCATGTGAATCTCCTCTTTTTCCTCTTATTCTTTTATATCCATTTACTCATCTATGTATTATTTTGATATCAATTAACTATGATCTGCAGGGACTTGAGTAATAACACTTTTGATCCATCAACCATTCCTTCATGGTTTTCAACCTTGCCATCATTAACAAGATTGTATGTATCTCTGTTCCTTCAACATGTATACATAAAATTCAGTTCATCTAAGGCCATAATTTCTTTTAAATCATGTCTATTATGACACAATAAAACTGTTTTTCTTCACTGATGTTTCCTCAATTGCTAGTCCTCAGTTGCTGCTTCTTCAAATTGCCAAATATACGGATATACTCAATGCAGCTGTACAAGTAAAACATTTTGTGATCATCAAATTGAGGGTGGGGCAATTTTTCAGTCTTCAAATTCAATTTTCATTTCACATCATGTAAATGCATTCATCAAAAGGCTATCTGAAACAAGTTTCCTTGCTGTATAATATATTATGAGTCTTCCTTTAATGTCTGTTTTTCTTTTATATGCGATGTATCTGTGTGTGTATTTGCATGCACGCATCAGTTCATACTTGCATGAGTATGCTTGTGCACAAGCAATTTATAAACAAGATGAAATATGATCAACCATTTTATTAATTCGGAGTGATGGAGCACATTGCATTTAAAGGTGAAGTGCCAGCTGAAATATTCAGTCGTCCAATGCTACAGATTGTGTGAGTATCAACTAAAGTTTACACCACATTCATTGCAACATTTATTTAAAATTCCACAAGAATAAGCATACTAAATGATTTTGCACTTTCTCCTACCATAAATGTCCATAACGGCATTCCGATTTTCTTGACAAATGATAACAGGATTCTGAAACGTAACAACCTTAAGGGCACCTTGGACATCCGCACCAGCTATAGCAGCCAGCTTCAATCCATCGATATGCAGCAGAATTTTATTGTTGACTTCAAAGACAGATCAGGAGGGACCGAAGTTACAGTAATGTAAACATTTATTCTTTCAATTTTCCAGAATTTATCTTTTCAATACTATGCTAAAAAGCTGGGTAACTAATAACTTCTTGAAAGTTTTAGATGCCTGGCGATAGTATACATTCAAACGCACCAACAATGTGTTATTCTGCAGACTTGCTGATAACCCATATTGTCACGAGACAGGAAATACACCAAAACCGAAGTATTGCTCAGGTTCTGATCGGAATTCCTCTTATACAACACCAGCAAAGAACTGTGTACTCCCTTCCTGCAGTGGAAATCAGACTTCTAGTCCGAATTGCATGTGTGCATATCCATACAGAGGAACTTTTAAGTTTGTAGCTCCTTCGTTTTCAGGCATAGGAAACGAAGATTATTATAAAATTCTTGAGCTGTCAATCATGGAACACATCACAAATCTCAACTTCCTGTATATTCAGTTTCTTTGAGTAACCCGCAAAGGGATCCATCTCCATTCTTTGAAATAAGCCTTGCAGTATTTCCTGCACGCCAAGACAGTTTTAATCGAACAGGACTTGCTAGTGTTGCCCTTGTTTTTAGCCAGCCGGCTTACGAGGCTGCACCTCCATTTGGACCTTACTACTTTTCTGGTGAACCTTACTTGTACTTCACTGGTAAGTGAATCTACTACTTCCACAGAACTAAAACTAATTCTTGACAGTGTTGCTTTACTTGGTATTGATGCATCTGTGTTTTTGTGACATCTTTTAGGAGAATCTACTACAAGATCAGTGAAGTCGATAAGCATTGGCATTGTAATTGGAGAAGCAGCCGGTGATTGTGTTCTGTTGATACTATTAGTACTTGCAGGTGTTTATGCTTATCGTCAAAAGAGGAGAGCGGAAATAGCAAATAAACAAAACCCTTTTGGTACGACAACGAATTCATCTACTTATAGCATTTTATGGTTAGCAAACTCTTATATCTAATTTGTATAAATTGCAGCACATTGGGACCTGAGCAAGAGCAGTGGTAGCACTCCTCAACTGAAAGGAGCAAGGTGCTTCTCCCTTGAAGAGCTGAATAAATACACCAACCATTTTTCTGAAGCCAATGATATTGGAGGTGGCGGCTATGGAAAGGTTTGATCCTCTCTGTCCATCTCTCTACATTGAAATTCGAAACTAAAATTTTGCAACCAAATGCATGGTCAATGTCGAGCCAACATTGGTTTACGGAGACTGGATGCAACATAGCTTGAACATATTATTAGTTTGTTGCTTAATCAATCTTATTAGTTTTTTCAACATCCCTGCAGGTTTATAGAGGAACTCTTCCCACAGGACAGTTGATTGCCATCAAAAGATCTCAACCAGGATCTGGGCAGGGCGGGGAAGAATTAGAAACTGAGATTGAACTTTTATCGAGAGTCCATCACAAAAACCTTGTCATGCTTTTGGGATTCTGCTTTGAACGAGGCGAACAAATGTTGATATATGAGTACGTTGTGAATGGTTCTCTGAGGGATAGTCTATCAGGTACCACCTCCTGTTTTCTTCACCGTCTCCATTCTGTGGATGCATATAACGGCCAATATTGTAAGGCGTTATGCAGAATGTAGTACGTATCACTACGCTAACATTTCAAAAATAAAATTTAATATACTTGGCTACGTAATAAGTGTCATGACATTTTCATGTTTTACACAAATGCACTTCCCTATTACTGGAAAAAACAAATTATTGGGAAAATGCGAATTCCTCAATCATGATATTGTTCATCTTCTCTGAAAAAATGCATACTATGTGCAGGGAAAAGTGGAATCAGACTTGATTTAATGAGAAGACTTAAATTAGCCCTTGATGCATCTAGAGGCCTAGTCTATCTGCATGAGCTTGCCAATCCTTCTATAATACATAGAGATATAAAATCAACAAATGTACTGTTGGATGAACGGTTAAATGCGAAAGTTGCTGATTTTGGTATCTCTAAACCAATGGGTGACGTTGAAAAGGATCATATCAGCACTCAAGTTAAGGGAACAATGGCGAGTAGTACCAAATATACACTTGATCTAGCATAAATATGACTCGATTTTTATCTTTTCTCCTTGTAATTAAAAGGTAGACTATGAAAAATCTAACAATGACCATGATCACAGGACTCTTTGATTAAGAATATATGCACAAATCATTATGTACCATATCAGAAAATTGGCAGAAGATCTTATATCAATGTTATATGCCCTGATATTGGTTTTTTTGGGCGTAGGGTTACTTGGATCTTGAATATTACATGACCCAAAGATTAACCGAAAAGAGTGATGTTTATAGTTTTAGGATGCTAATGCTAGAGCTACTAACCTGAAGAAAGCCGATAGAGTGAGGAAAGTATGTTGTAAGAGAAGTAAAGATGGTAATGGATAAGTAAAAGGATCTCTACAACCTTCATGAAATTCTTGATCCAATTATCGATTTAGGTACAACACTAAAAGGTTTGGAGAAGTTTGTGGATCTAGCACTGAGATGTGTGGAAGAATCAGGAGCTGATAGGCCTACAATGAGTGAAGTGGTGAAGGAGATTGAATATATTTTGACCCATGCTGGCTTAAATCCAAATGCAGATTCAACTTCCACTTCAGGAAGTTATGACACTGAAGCCTTTGATTATAGTGGTCCTTTTCCACCTTCAAAGATTGAGCCTAAGTGAGTATCACTTTCAGTCTTGAGTGTTTTCACTTGTTGTGGTATTGGGTAGAGGATGCTAGTTCTTTTGGATCTTTACAGTTGTTTGTGCAATATGTTAAAAGTACTAGAACTGCAATTCAAATAAGTTTAGCTAGTAAATTATATGAAAGAAAAACTGTCTGTAAGGAGTGAGTCCATATACTTCTATTAGAATATATATCTTTTGCTTAAAGAGACACTGTAGAATATCAATATTATAGTGTACTTAAATTTTGTAAAATATATCTCTTCATTTCATTTCTTTCATTTTTTGCCTTTAATTCCTGGGAGAAAACGGAAATCTGGTTTGAATTAATATGTTAGTCGCATTAAAGTGGTGTAAAATACATAAACCAGTGAAGGCAAGTATGGATACCTCTTGCATGTAATCCTCAACTTTAGACAACTATTATAATATGATTCCATTAAAATAATTCAAATAAAGAACTTCTTTATTTAATATGATAATTTATGAATATAAGTGCATACCTTAGGTCAATGGTTTCTCTATCAGAGCAAAAAAGTACCATTTGGTTATCTAAATTTCGCAGTCAAGCTTCATATTAGCATTTTATCTCAATTTCTTGAATCCAACATGGGAATATAAGTGTCATTTAGCTGTGACCAAGCATGAAAAGCCCCCTTGGCCACTTTGAATGTATCATAGATTATGAATTCAAGCATTGCATCTAGGATCTAGTTGCTCAAAAACATGCATTATATGTACAATGTCTGATGTGTTTTGAGAAAGGTAAGCCTCTGGGAGAGACATGCATTGAATTTAATAAACCCAAAGAAGCGATAAAGCTGTTAAAAGGACAATCAAGGTTCATAGAAGTTGTTGCAATATTTGCATTCCTCTGCCTCAATCTACCAAATTTTATCTCCAATGTTTATGGAAGTTTCAAGGGTTAAAAATATCATTCGACCTTTTAAATTCTTCAAAAAATGCTTAAGGGTACTTCAAAAGAAATCTGTGAAATTGGTTTAATTTAGAATTTATTGGAGATTGATAGAACTTTTGTAATAATAGATTTTAATGAAATTCACAAATTCTATAGATTGATTAAAGCAATAATTCCCTCTGAGAGAGACATGCATTTTTTTCTTTGGATTCTTGTCTGAAGTTATGATTGAAGCTATTGAACAAGAACAAATTCTTTCACAGTTGTGAGTAAGAAAATAACATGTTATGGTCATAAATATTGTGTGAGATTGATAGAAGTGATAGCTTTTGAGTGGATATGACATATGCAATAGGAAAATAATTAATGAATGGTTATTATTGAAGACAGTAAGCAAGGAATCTTAATTTTTTGGTTGACGTAATGCTTTCTTGATCATTATGTTTATCTGCACATTAGTGTGTAATTGTCTAATTTATGGAAACTAAAGTATTAGATGGGGTTCATACATAATTATTGATTTAGTATTGAGTCACCTAATATCAGGTCATGTGCTAACTCAAAGTTACATTTTCAACCTAAAATGAGTCATTCCACAACTACTAACCTTTTAGGTAAAAAAATATAACTTCGGTCACTTGACTCGATATCGGTCAACACAATATCGAGTCATGTGCTAACCCAAAGCCAATTTTTTTTTTTTTTAATCTAAATCTGGTCATTTTTTAATTATTGACCTTTTGGGTTATAACTTCGGGTTAATAAATTATCCGATATCATGTTATGTGTCAATCTGAAGTTATAATTTTGACTCAAATAGTCATAACTATTTTTCAGGCCAAAAAAAAACTGTGGGTTAGCACATGACTTGATATCGAGTCATATCCTAACCTGAAAGCTTATTTTTTACTCGAAACAGGTCAAAAATAATTATTGACCCGCTCGGGTAAAAAATATAACTTTGAGTTAGCAAATAACTCGATATCAAGTATTATGACTTCATGTCAAAAATATGACCCGATATCGAGTCACCTAATATTAGGTCATGTCCAGTGTTCCAAAAATCAAATGACTTGGCCAATTTTTCATCAATTAATCGATAATTGGCATTGTACCAGTCACATAACCTCCCAATTGGGGGTTTAGCTCATTGGAGGTGAGTACTTGACCAAGTAATTGGTCCAACTCAGCCTAAAACAGGTAAGCCCAACCACCACATCCTACCAGAAATTTTAACCAAAAAAAAAAAAAAGAAAGAAAAAGAAAAAGCTAAACATAATTAATTCTAAAAACAAAAACACAAATCGGACAACGTTTTCAATCAAGAACATATATGTGTACAATAATACAATTAAAAGTAAACAAATTAGAAAAAAAAAGAAAAAAAAGGAAAAAAAAAAAAAACCTCATTAGGCATTTCTTCGAATAATTGATGTATATAAAATATACCCTATGCCATTGTTTATGATGAAGGCATAAAAAGTGGGGTCCATAACAGATAGAGAGGAGGAGGAGGAGATCGCTAGTTGTTATAGTGGTAATGATTATTTGGAGCAACTACGGTGACAATGATGATGGATTGGTCATCGTGAGATGAGGTGAGAGAAGAGAGGAGGCTGAGGTGTGAGGTAGGAGAGGAAAGAAAAATGTGGTTAGGGTTTGTTTAAGAGCATATATATATTGGGGTAAATTACACAAACCTTCCTGAAGGTTTCATGAAATTACACTAATATCAAAATTTTAATTATATATATAACAGGAACTCATCCGTATAGTTTGTATAGTCTTTATAAATGTGCCCAACAAGGATCTATGTAAGGTAGACTACAATTCAAAACTGAGATTGAGCTTTTAGCATGAGTCCATCATCATAAGAATGTTGTCAGGCTTTATCCTTGAAATGCTCAGACATGTACCTAGTTATGTGAGGAGGGCCATGATATAGTCCCTATTGATTTACATGAGTAGATATATTTAGGTGTTAGTTGAGTTGGTGATGTTTTAAATTTATTGAACAGTACATCATTGGGGCCACAGGAAACAAAACCATTAGATGATCATTTGATGCAATTACTTCTTCAAGATGTTTTGTTGGAAAAATAAGGGAGTCATTTACCGATTTGGGGAATGGTTGTCACTATTTAATTGAGTCAAAAATATTTGTCATGTTATTAGTTTATGGAGTCCAAGAAAAGAAAAAAAAAAAAGAGTTATTAAGTGTCTTGGGAATCATAAAATGATTAATAAGTTTGTTTGAGAATATCAGTATTTAGGAGAAGGAGGAGTCTGGGCAGAGGTTTTTTTTCCATCAATAAAGATATTTTCTTTACTAGTATTTTCTTGTCTAAAGGTTTTACTTGATTTCTCCTAAAAAAAAATCTTGACTCCGATAGTGTTTGGAGTGCATATTTGTTCCAATTTACATCAATTAGTGTCAGAGCCGATTTAGATTCACAATTGTTGCAAACAATGGCTGGGTCTAAGGAAAATTTGAATGCATCAACTTCACAACCAGCAGAACAAGGTCTAACAAGAGAAGAGTTTGCTAATCTATAGCAGCAAATTAATCAGTTATGCGCTAGGCTAGAACAAGTTGGTATTTTTGATACTCCCAATCATACCAACAGAAGGCAAGCGAATCAAAATTTGTAGACTTATCAATGGAGGAATTTTCGAAATAGCCTACTATTAAGCAATATCAACAAGTCAATGATGAGTCTTCAGATGATGATGGTGGAATTTTGCCTTTCGAAAGACAACCAGTACTCAATGTAACATGGAGCTTGATCAGGATCCGTGAGTTAAAGTAGATATTCCAGATTTCAGTGGAGAAGAACAACCAGAGGAGGTCTTAGACTGGCTAAATGAAGTGGAAAGGATCTTTGAGTTTCTTGACCTTCCTGAACATAAAAGGGTCAAGTTGGTTGCTATCAAATTGAAGGGTTATGCATCTTCTTGGTAGGAGCAAGTGTAGATGACAAGACTTCAATCAGGAAAAGAAAAAAATTCAGAATTGGATGAAGATGCAACGGTTGATTCGAAGCCAATTCCTTTCATTAAACTATGAAGGAATTCTTTTTCAACAATACCAATCTCTTCAACAAGGGACACGCTCTGTACAGGAGTACACTAATGAGTTTTACAAGATGCGGACTAGAGTACGATTAGTCGAAACTGAGTGCAGGTCATTCATCATTATTTTATGGGGTTAAAGCCACAAATCAAAAATTTAGTGGAGTTACAACCTTGTTGGACATTAGCCACTGTTGTCCAATTAGCACAAAAATGTCGAAAATCAACAAAAATGGTCCAACAATCACCCATCTCAGTACGCAAAAAAGCATAATCATTTGGAGACTAATCACAGCCGAGGAGATGTCAAACAGAAGTCAGTTGCAACAGCTGATGAAGTGCAAAACAACAAACCAACCGTTAACTACCAAGGTCACATTCAAGGTCCAAGACGTGTAGTAGCAAGAAATAATTTTCATAGGAATAACAACAATACATCTCAGCCTATAGGACGCAGAATTGTTTGTTATAAGTGTGGAAAAGAAGGTCATAAGTCCTCCGATTGTAGAAAGCAAGCCAGCAACTTTTTGGTTAATGAAGGAGAAAATAATGATGATGAAGAGCTATTTATGGAGACATATGGTGATGAAAGGTTGCTGGAATTTACAGAAGATGAAGTCACATATGAAGATCGTGACTTGCCAAATCTGGTGGTGGGACATACCATGTTAACCCCAAGAGTCTCAAAAGATGATTGGCGAAGAAACAATATTTTTAAAACTAAGTGTTCCTCTAATGATCACCTTTGCAATGTTATTATTGATGGAGGAAGTTGTGAAAATCTGGTGTCTAGAGAAATGGTGATAAAGCTGAATTTGAAAGTCTTACTACACCCAAAGCCATATCGGATTGCTTGGTTTAAAAAGGGTGGTGAAGTAGAAGTCACACAACAGTGTAATGTTCCCTTTTCAATTAGGAAATATTATTCAGATGAGGTGTTATACGATGTAGTGGACATGGAAGCTTGCCATTTGCTGTTAGGAAGGCCCTGATAGTTTGATAACAAAATCATCTACCATGGTGATAAAAATGTTTATGCTTTCTACAAAAATGGAAAAAAAAATAGTACTTGCAACAATGAATGAGGAAGATGTTAGCAAATCTAAACAGGAAGAAGATCAATCATATTTAAACCCTCGGTGTTTCTTGAATGAGTTCAAAGCTAGTGGAGTTGCATTTGTGCTTGTGGTAAAAGAAGTGTTGGAAATTCAAGAAGACATTCCACTAGAAGTTAAGAGATTATTAGAGGAGTTTGAAGAAGTATTTCCAAAAGAGTTACTGAGTGGATTACCTCCAAAAAGAAGCATCCAATATCATATTGATCTTGTACCCTGAGCTAGCCTACCAAATTTGCCACATTACAGAATGCATCCAAAAGAACATGAAGAACTTCAAAGACAGATTGAAGAGTTGTTGAAAAAGGGATTCATAAAGGAGTCAATGAGTCCTTGTGCAGTTCTAACCCTTCTTACTCCCTAGAAAGATGGTTCGTGGAGAATGTGCATCGACAGTCGAGCAATAAATCGAATAATGGTAAAGTATCGCTACCTTATTCCAAGACTTGATGATATGATAGATATGCTGCATGGTGCAAAGATATTCTTGAAAATTGATCTCAAAAGTTGATATCACCAAATTAGAATTCAACAAGGTGATGAGTGGAAGACAACATTCAAGACTAAGGATGGGCTTTATGAATGGATTGTAATGCCTTTTGGTTTGTCAAACACACCTAGCACATTTATGCATTTGATGAATCAAGTACTAAAGCCATTCATTTCAAAATTTGTGGTAGTGTACTTTGACGATATACTGATTTATAATCCATCCAAGGAGACTCATTTGCAGCATTTGAGGACGATACTTGGTGTTCTCAAAAGAGAGCAACTTTTTGCCAACATAAAGAAATGCAAATTTTTCACCAATTCTTTGATGTTTTTGGGATATGTAGTTAGTGCTAAGGGGATAAAAGTTTATGATAGTAAAGTTGAAGCAATTAGAACCTCACTAACACCAAAAACAGTAGGAGAAGTCCGTAGTTTTCATGGATTGACATCATTTTACAGGTGTTTCATAAAAAATTTCAGCACTATGATCACTCCCAAACTGATTGCATAAAGAAAGGAAAGTTTCAATGGATAGAACAAGCTCAAGAAAGCTTTCAGAAGGTGAAAGGACTGCTTAATTCAACACCCATTTTAGTGCTGTTAGATTTCAAGAAAGTCTTCAAAATTGAGTGTAATGCTTCTGAAATTGGGATTAGAGCTATTCTAAGTCAAGAAGGAAGGCCAGTATCATTTTGCAATGAAAAATTGAATGATGCAAGGAGAAGATATGACACCTATGACCAAGAGATTTATGCAATTATGCAAGCTCTAAGACATTGGGAGCATTATTTGATACATCAAGAGTTTGTCTTGTATTCAAATTATGAAGCCTTAAAACATCTCAATAGCCAACAGAAGTTCAGTAGAAGACATGCATGTTGGATTGTTTTCTTGCAGCGATTCACATTTGTGATAAAACACAAATATGGTGCAAATAATAAAGTGGCAAATGCGCTTAGTAGAAGGACTTTGCTATTGACTAATATGTCAGTCACCATTGAAGGGTTTGACTCCTTTAAGAATTTTTATCCTAATGATCCTTTTTTTGGCTCAATTTGGGGGGATTGTGTGAATAACCAACCTGGAATACACTTGTTGCATAATGGTTTCTTGTTTAAAAGAAATCAGCTTTGTGTTCCAGATTGTTCTTTGAAGGAAAAGATCATGCAAGACATGTATAGTGGGGGCTTGGGAGGACATTTTGGTCAAGATAAGACCTATGCAATGATTGAGCAAAAGTTTTTTGGGCCAAAAATGAGAAGAGATGTATGTAGATTTGTAAAAAGGTGTCAAATATGCCAAAAATCTAAAGGATGTGTGCAAAATACTGGTTTGTATACTTTGCTGCCAGTTCCTATAATTCCTTGGGAGGATGTAAGCATGGACTTCATAGTGGGGCTGCCAAGAAGTCAATGGGGAATGGACTCCATTTTTGTGGTGGTCGATAGATTTTCGAAAATGGCCCATTTCATTTATTGCAAGAAGACAATGGATGCATCAAATATAGCGAACCTTTATTTTTGAGAAATAGTACGCTTGCATGGAGTTCCAAAGTCAATCACATCGGATTGAGATTCAAAATTTCTATCACATTTTTGGAGGACTATATGGAATAAGCTTGGAACAAAGCTGTAATATAGCACTTCCTATCACCCTTAAACGGATGGGCAGAATGAAGTTGTCAATAGAAGCCTAGGAAATCTCTTGAGATGTTTGGTTGGAAAGAATCCTAAGCAGTGGGAAACTGTTGTTGCACAAGCAGAATTTGCATACAATTATTCCAAAAATCGAACAACAAGCAAAAGCCCTTTTGAGATTGTTTATGGAAGACAACCTATGCATTTCTATGATTTAATACCGCTACCAGATTTTGGGAAGAGTAGTTTAAAAAGAGAAAATATGGCTGCAGCAATTAACAAACTACATGAAGAAATTAGACTGAAGATTGAAGAATCAAATGCCAAGTATAAGAAATATGCAGACCAAAAAAGGCATGCCAGAAGCTTCAAAAAAGGAGACATGGTAATGGTGTACCTACGTAAAGAACAATTTCCAGTTGGCACCTATTCGAAGGTAAGCAAGAGGAAGATTGGGCCTTACAAAATAATCAAGAAAGTTGGAGAAAATGCTTATGTTGTGGATTTGCCCAAGTACATGGGAATCGATTCAACATTCAATGTTGCAGACCTGAATCCTTACATTGGTGAAGAATCAAAAGAACTTTATAGCAGCAACCTACTCGAGGACGAGTTTCTTCTAAGGAGGGGAGAATGATGCAATTACTTCTTCAAGATGTTTGGTTGGAAAAATAAGGGAGTCATTTACTGATTTGAGGAATGGTTGTCACTATTTAATTGAGTCAAAAATATTTGTCATGTTATTAGTTTATGGAGTCTAGGAAAAGAAAAAAAAAGAGTTATTAAGTGTCTTGGGAATCATAAGCATGATTAATAAGTTTGTTTGAGAATATCTGTATTTAGGAGAAGGAGGAGTCTGGGCAGAGGTTTTTTTTCCATCAATAAAAATATTTTCTTTACTAGTATTTTCTTGTCTAAAGGTTTTACTTGATTTCTCCTCAAAAGAAATCTTGATTCCGACGGTGTTTGGAGTGCATATTTGTTCCAATTTACTTCATCATTCAACATAGCAGCCAATGAGACATGAGTTACAAGATTTCCAGATCCCATCTTTGCTAGACAGTAAATGAATACCGTTGCATGTCACATTTCTCCATTCATAGAGTAGCACGACTCATTCTTATAAGAAAATGATCTCTTCGTACTTTTCTTCTTGTATTATTGATTTTTTTTTACATCAATTGAATGAATACTGACTTTGGATCTAATTGAAGACTTGGTGGGACATCCCACCTTATCTCATGTATTGAAATTTAAAGCAAAAGACTCGTCTCTTTTGGGGTGCCTATTTCCAATGGTAAAAGGGCCAAATTGACTTGATTTGGATTATATTGGGTCAGCTAGCAACAAAAGTTACTGTAGTGATCTTCATATTCCAAGCAAAAGACTCGTCTCTTTTGGGGTTCCGATGCTAAAAGGGCCAAATTGACTTGATTTGTATTATGTTGGGTCAGCTAGCAACAAAAGTTACTGTAGTGATCTTGATATTCCAAGCAAAAGACTCGTCTCTTTTGGGGTGCCTTTTACCAATGCTAAAAGGGCCCAATTGACTTGATTTGTATTATATTGGGTCAGCTAGCAACAAAAGTTACTGTAGTGTTCTTGATATTCCAAGCAAAAGACTCGCCTCTTTTGGGGTGCCATTTTCCAATGCTAAAAGGGTCAAATTGACTTGACCTATATTATGTTGGGTTAGCTAGTAACAAAATATACTGTACCGACAAGTTTCACAGACTACACAGCCTGCAGAAGAGAGCATGATAAAAATATTGAAAGGCATGTGGAGATATGCACATTATAGAATCATGCCTAGAATTGCTTGATATATGTAACTAACAATCTATATGCTCATGTTTTTGTCTTTATATGTGTGCTGGCGATGGTATGTTTTATTTATTTAAGTCTAATACGAGCCTGCCAGTACCTCAATGCATGCAAGAACAAAACTGGGGGTCTGGTAGGATGAACATGGATCGCAGGGTTATCATCCCTATGATAAATCATTTGTCGTATAGAAAGTAAATGTTAATGCTTATCAAATTAGATGACAAAAGTTACTTTGATTTGAAATGAGAATTTAATTAGTCAAATTCAAAGGCAACATTTATTCTCAAATGGACTCTGGTGAGGTCCACATTAATTTGGTCACCTAAGTCACAACTTCTTACTATCAAGCAATAAATGATTATTACGCAAGTGGGTAGATAAACTTGGTGATAATGGAATTTAACTGGAGAGGGGTAGCCTCCAATAGGTTGCCAGTCAAATTTTTGAGAGTTAGTTAATGTTCCTTTAATAAGGATATGATCAAATATAACGATGCATAGAAGGACTTCTTGTTTTCTTGCAGCAACTTCAAGTTATCTATGACCACAAAAATCGATATCAATGATATCCTTAATATTTCCACAACATTAATGGTATTGATATCGAAATTAAGGGGAAACAAACATGTTCTAAAATATCCAGGATATGTCTATATATTTGGTAGTATAGTGTATATATCACGGACATATAGGCGTCAATGAAATATTGGCTATGCAATTTCCCACATATTTCATTGTGTACATTCCTGAGATGAGAGTAATGTCTAGTTGTTGTTATGGAGACAGGGGACAGTAGTTAATAGCAGTGTAGTTATTACAGCAGTGATGAATATGTATAGATGCTGTAGAGCTAATGTGGAAATAAATGATATTAGCTTAAACTAGAGAAGATTTTCCTAGAGTTCATACACAATCCCTCCTCAATCACTGGAAAAGTAATGAAGCTGTTGACTTAGCTGAGTTGTTGATGATTGAAGGCTTGATTGAAGACTAGCTGGCTTGAAAGCTCTGACTAATTGTTGTAGTATTGAACAAGTTAGATGCTTTGTATGTTTTGGTTGATGATGATATATAACAAATGAGCTTTCACTTCTATGCAAGATTTGATACTTAAAAAAGAACCACAGAGAAGCATATTTTTTTCTTGAGAGATGATGAGTCTAAGAGTTCAAGTCTTTCTTCTGTCCTTCTGCTTCCAGTTTTTGATCATAGCAGCTGAGACTAATGAGCGAGATGGTAAGTTTAGTTAACATCTCTATTTTCTTTCTTTGGTGTGAATGATTGAATTCCTGTTAACATGTAATTCAAAGAGTTTTAATATATATATGACATTTTCTGCCTGTTATGTGTATATTTATAATGTCATCTCTTGTATGTTCGTGTCTGCGTATGTTTATAGGCATATACTTTTTAATCTATGAACTTTATATGAGAGTTCATTCAGTCTCAAGCGATAATCTGTTAATAGTATAATGGTTTTGATTCTTCATGCTGTAAGTTGTACTTATTTGCAACACAGAACTATGAAATACTACTTGGTCAAACCTGTGATAAGATTCATCTCTTGAAAGATATCTTTCGTTTGTCATTTGGTAAGTGAGGTAACACTTGCATGGTGGCGTTCTAGAAATTGCTTTCATGATCAATATTCAAGGTTGTAGTTTCGTGAGTGAAGTAACACTTGGGTGGTGATGTTCTGGAAATTGGTTTCCATGAGCAATATTCGCAGTTGAGGGGCTAAAAATAGTTGTAGTCTCTTTTAGTTTCCATAGATTCTCAGTCTATTTTGGATTCATGCACATTTACAGTAGTTAATTAATTTGTGGTGACTGACTCAAGCTTTAATTTTTAATCTTTCATGAATTGTGATGCAGCTGCTGTCTTAAATTCTCTCAAAAAAAAATGGCGAGGCTTACCACCTAATTGGGTGGAACCAGATCCATGTGGTCACCCATGGGATGGAATTGACTGCAATGGATCACGCGTGACCGCAATGCAAGTTCCTTTTTTTTTTTTCGCGCTTTCTTGTAACAGATTTATTATACTTGAAAGTTGCTTTTTCTGGCTTTCCAACCTATATATTCTCTGCTTCAGAATGTTATCAAGTATGAGGTTGATTGGTGAACTGTCTGAAGACATCACAACCTTATCAGAATTGCAGACTCTGTAAGTCTTCAATCCGCACTTGCACATCTTCACAGTTTCATGCCCATCTTGCAACTAATGTGGTTGAACCAGCATTCAACTACAATTTATCATAACTACTTTGACCCTCTTTTATCTTTTGGCGTTTTAGATTCCATCGTAATCCACACGCATTCCTTATATATGTCATGTGATTCACTGCTCAATATATGAGATATATTCGAGATGCAAACATGATCGTTTGTAGTCTTATATGCTTTAAAATTTGTGTCTCATAAACAAATTATTTTAAGAGACTATTTGTTACGTATTCAAAATCTAATACTTTGACAGTTCTATCTGGTGGTTTTTATATCTAGAATTCTCAGATTTTGATGTGAACTCATCTTGTAGGGATTTATCCTTCAACCAGGGTCTTGAAGGATTTATTCCACAAACGATCGGGAATTTAAAGAACTTAGAAAACTTGTAAGGAGATACACTCTTGTCCAAATACTAGCTGACGACAAACTTCTTGGATTACGTAGTTCGTAACAAAATTTTGTATCATGTGTGTTTTGCATGTCAGGATCCTTGTTGGTTGCAATTTCTCTGGGCCAATTCCTGACTCAATTGGTTCTCTACAGCAGCTGGTCTTCCTGTAAGCATTTTGATTTTATAATCCTCTATATTGCAATTAACAAAACTATTAATATCCAAAGTAACATTAAATAAGTTTTGGTACCTTCATTCATTTCTGTTTTTTGACTTCTTATATGAGTGCAGTTCTATGTTTGTGCCAGCAGGCTAACATATTTGAGTGCTTGTGCATGCAGATCTTTGAATTCTAATAGATTCAGTGGACAGATTCCACCTTCCATTGGCAATCTGTCTAAACTTATATGGCTGGATCTTACTGACAACAAAATTGGGGGGCCAATCCCAGTCTCTGATGGAGTTTCACCTGGTCTTGATAAGCTTGTTCATACAGAACACTTGTATGTCAAATCTATGTTCTTTTGAGCTCTCTTTAACTATGGCATTATTTTCTGTATGCTAATCTAAAACATTAATAATCCATCATCTACAGTCATCTTGGAATGAACCAATTATCAGGCTCCATCCCAGAAAAACTTTTCAGCTCAAAGATGAAATTGATACATGTGTAAGTTCAATAAGAGGCCATTTGATTTTTCCACTTAACATTTCATATATCTGAATAGGAATCATTAAGTTGTTTATTATTATTATTATTATTATTATTATTTTAAAATAGTTAGACAACTTGAAATAAAAGTTTGATTTCTTCCTCTTAAAAGTACCATATATTTCCAATTGTGTTAACATATTATAAATTAAAAGATGATATAATAATTAATATGATATTGACACCTTATATGCTATGCCATTTGAACATATAATTAGACAAAAATTTTGAGAAGTTTAACATTATTTTATCATATAAGTTCAGTTTTCATATGCTACTATAGTAAATTCTTTATATTTGTACAGTAATTTTGACAATATACCTTTTAAACTTGGTACATAATTAGTAGCTACAAGGATACAAATGTAAATTTATTTGTCTTCCATTTTTTTTTTTTAAAAAGTCGATATTTATATTAAAATATTAGCAGAAGAAAATAAAGATGTCGTTTAAGATTATTTAAGATTGTTTTTGTTCAATCTTTAATAATATTTAAGATTATTTAATATTCTCTTGTCACCACTAAATGCCAGATGCCTGTTTAGTTTTATATTGAATTGTCTCGATCAGTTGCATCTTGAATTTATTTTTAGTTGAAAGTGTGTTTTTTCTCGTTCTTTATCTCCCCTTGGAGAAAGAACATCTGAAGTCAGTAAGAGAAAGCTAACAACCAACATGTAACTTTTGATTTAATCTGCTAAATAACATAAATATTATGCAGCCAAATAATTTGCAAATGAATTTCATCTTATCTCATAAGGGGCTTTAATTACAGCATTAATTTCTAATAATTCTTATTTCATTTATTTTCATTATTATTGCCAGGATACTGAACGACAACAAGCTCACTGGCCCCCTTCCATCTTCCCTTGGACTTGTGAAAACTTTGCTGGTTGTGTGAGTATTGCCATCTAGAAGAATGATAGAGGAGACTTTTTTTTTTTTTTTTTTTTCTGATCCCAGATGTTTTGCTTGAAATTCATTGTCCGGGACTATTTCTTTAAATCTCAACAATCTTACTGAAAATATAGCTGAATCCTTTATAGCATTGCAGATAAATCAAAGAACACCAAGATCTTTCTGTAGAAGTTGATAGACATCTCTATATCTTTATCAAAAGTCTATTGTGTTAAATAGCCCTATATCGATTAAAAATGTAGGTTTGTGTGGTATATAAGATGAGAAAAAACCTCCATTTTTTAGCTAATTGTTGTGGTGGAGTTAGTCTCATAGCTCTTTCTAGTAAAGTATAGAGCTAAGCTTTTTTAATGATGGGACAAAATCTATCTATTTAGGCTCACGGTTACAACTGCTAATAAGTAGTGGAAATGTTGTGCGTGAGGGAAAGTGTTTGATAGTTTCACATTAGTTGAAAATTTTCTAACATGATATTAAAGTTAGGCCTTTTTAATGATGGGTCGAGATCTGTCTATCCAGGCTCACGAGTATAAGTGCTAATGAGTGGGAATCCTGTGCATGAGGGAGGGTTTTTTATAGTCTCATATTGGTTGAGAAATTGGGTTTTTGTGGTTTATAGGGTGAGGATAAACCTCTATCCTTGAATTAGCCTTTGTGTGGAGCTAGGTTTAAAACCTTTTCAAATAACTTTTCTAGATGTATTGTATACATTAATAAGGCTGTCACAATGTTAAATCATGGACACATTTTTAAAAACAAAAAATGTTTACAAATGTGTTTGACAATCATTTTTAAAAATATGTTTTTGAAAATGAAAAACAGGTTTTCAAAAATTATAACATGGGAGTGGAAAATGATTTTTTTTTTCCATTTTTCATCATTTTAAAAAACAATGGCTTGTTGAAAAATTATTTTAAAAAAATGGAAAAAAAAAAAATACAAACACCCAAGACTTCGGCAATGAAGGTCGATTGGTTCAACCACAAAAAAATATCTAGTTGGAAAAAAAATAAAAAAAATAAAAAAACCGAGTCACAAACCAGTCACCAGCCATCTCGATCCGATTATCTCCAACACAACAGGAAGACGACGAAGAACAAGACCTAGAAGGAGAAGATAATGATGACGACAATGACGAAGAAGACTTGGACGGCGCATCACCAATGGTGCGAATCGAGTGGAAGGCGACAAAGGTGAGGATGGAAAGCTTGTTCCTACGGATGCAAGGGGGAAGGTGCCATTGTGTGAAGAAGTGGGGTGAGAGAGCGGTGAGGTGAGAGAGGGAGAGAGCAGTGAGGCGAGAGAGAGAAGGGTGCATGAAGAACAAAGATCGGTGAGAGAGAGAGAGGGTTGTGTGAGAGGGAGAGGGGTGAGGTGAGAGAAAAAATATTTTATTATTTTTCTTTTTTCAAAATGGTACCAAATAACTTTCATCATTTTTGGTTTTTGAAATGAATTTTCAAAAATGTTACTAAACATATTATTGTTTTCAAAAACATTATTTTCAAAACATGTTTTTTGTTTTTAAAACTATTTTTCAAAAGTATCACTTTAAAAATACATCCAAATGCATAACTTTCGCATTTGTGTAAGGAAAACCTACATTATCTTGTAAGAGTAATTTAGAATCACAAGTGTTCAATTATCCTATCTTTAGGTTTTTGTGATGTAGCACCAACCCAAGGCACATATAACAAAAGAAAATGGCTATTTATAGGCACCTAATCAAAAATTTGAAAATTAATTCACTTAAATAGGAAAGAAATAAAATTCTAAGAAAATCATAAATAAAAGAAAATTGCTTGCCATAAATCTCTAAAATATATTATTTCCACTTGTTCATTATTTGTCTAATACCAAACTGACTGATCCCATGCCTAACCTGACCAGCATGAACCTCTTTAGCTTTGTAAGTAGATTAAAAGTTATAGTAACTCTTTTATATCTTCAGTTATCAATAATATGAGGATACCATGTGAATCTCCTCTTTTTCCTCTTTATCCTTTTATATCCATTTACTCATCTATATATTATTTTGACATCAATTAAATATGATCTGCAGGGAGATGAGTAATAACAGTTTTGATGCATCAACCATTCCTTCATGGTTTTCAACCTTACCGTCATTAGAAAGAATGTATGTATATCTGTACCTTCAACATGCACACATAAAATTCATTTCATCAATGGATTATAGCTACTTTGGATTTCATCTAAGGCCATAAGTTCATTTAATGTCTGTTTTTCCTGTATATGCAATGTATCTGGGTGTGTATTTGCATGCATGCATCAGTTCATACTTGCTTGATTATGCTTGTGCGCAAGCAATTTACAAACAAGACGAAACATAACCAACCATTTTCTTAATTCAGAGTGATGGAGGACACTGCACTTGAAGGTGAAGTGCCAGCTGAAATATTCAGTCTTCCAATGCTGCAGACTGTGTGAGTATCAACTAAAGTTTGAAATGGCACCATATTCATTGCAACATTTATTCAAAATTCCACAAGAATAAGCATACTAAATGATTTTGCACCATCTCCTACCATAAACGTCCATAACGGCATTCTGATTTTCTTGACACATGATAACAGGATTCTAAAACGTAACAAACTTAATGGCACCTTGGACATTCGGAAAAGCTATAGCATCCATCTTAAATCCATCGATATGGAGCATAATTTTATCGATGACTTCAAAGGCTGGAAAGGAGAGAATGAAGTTACAATAATGTAAACCTTTGTTCTTTCAATTTTCCAGAACTTATCTTTTCAATACTATGCTAACAAGCTGGGTAACAATATGAATGCCTAGCGATGTTATATATTCAAACGCGTTAACAATATATTATTTTTGGTATTAAATTCTACAGACTTGCTGATAACCTAATTTGTCACGAGACAGAAAATACACCAAAACCAAAGTATTGCTCAGGTTCCGATCGCAATTCCTCTTATACAACACCAGCAAAGAACTGTGTACTCCCTTCCTGCAGTGAAATTCAGATGTCTAGTCCAACCTGCAAGTGTGCATATCCATACAGAGGAACTTTTAAGTTTGTAGCTCCTTCGTTTTCAGGCACAGGAAACGAAGACTATTATAAAATTCTTGAGCTGTCAATCATGGAACACATTCAAAAATCTCAACTTCCTGTAGATTCAGTTTCTTTGAGTAACCCGCGAAGGGATCCATCTCCATTCTTTGAAATAAGCCTTGCTGTATTTCCTGCACGCCAAGACAGTTTTAATCGAACAGGACTTGCTAGTGTTGCCCTTGTTTTTAGCCAGCCGGCTTACATGTCTGCACCTCAGTTTGGACCTTACTACTTTTCTGGTGAACCTTACTTTTACTTCACTGGTAAGTGAATCTACTACTTCCACAGAACTAAAACTAATTCTTGACAGTGTTGCTTTACTTGGTATTGATGCATCTGTGTTTTTGTGACATCTTTTAGGAGAATTTACTACAAGATCAGTGAAGTCGATAAGCATTGGCATTGTAATTGGAGCAGCAGCCGGTGGTTGTGTTCTTTTGATACTATTACTACTTGCAGGTGTTTATGCTTATCGTCAAAAGAGGAGAGCAGAAATAGCAAATAAACAAAACCCTTTTGGTACAACAACGAATTCATCTACTTATAGCATTGTATGGTTAGCAAACTCTTATATCTAATTTGTATAAATTGCAGCACATTGGGACCTGAGCAAGAGCAGTGGTAGCACTCCTCAACTGAAAGGAGCAAGGTGCTTCTCCTTTGAAGAGCTGAATAAATACACCAACCATTTTTCTGAAGCCAATGATGTTGGAGGTGGCGGCTATGGAAAGGTTTGATCCTCTCTGTCCATCTCTCTACATTGAAATTCAAAACTAAAATTTTGCAACCAAATGCATGGTCAATGTCGAGCCAACATTGGTTTACGGAGACTGGATGCAACATAGCTTGAACATATTATTCGTTTGTTGCTTAATCAATCTTATTAGTTTTTTCAACATCCCTGCAGGTTTATAGAGGAACTCTTCCCACAGGACAGTTGATTGCCATCAAAAGATCTCAACCAGGATCTAAGCAGGGTGGGGAAGAATTCAAAACTGAGATTGAACTTTTATCGAGAGTCCATCACAAAAACCTTGTCATGCTTTTGGGATTCTGCTTTGAACGAGGCGAACAAATGTTGATATATGAGTACGTTGTGAATGGTTCTCTGAGGGATAGTCTATCAGGTACCTCCTCCTGTTTTCTTCACCGTCTCCATTCTGTGGATGCATATAACGGCCAATATTGTAAGGCATTATGCAGAATGTAGTACATATCACTATGCTAACATTTCAAAAATAAAATTGAATATACTTGGCTAAGTAATAAGCGTCATGACATTTTCATGTTTTACACAAATGCACTTCCCTATTAATGGAAAAACAAATTATTGGGAAAATGCGAATTCCTCAATCATGATATTGTTCATCTTCTCTGGAAAAATGCATACTATGTGCAGGGAAAAGTGGAATCAGACTTGATTGGATGAGAAGACTTAAATTAGCCCTTGGTGCATCTAGAGGCCTAGTCTATCTGCATGAGCATGCCAATCCTCCTATAATACACAGAGATATAAAATCAACAAATGTGCTGTTGGATGAACGGTTAAATGCGAAAGTTGCTGATTTTGGTATCTCTAAACCAATGGGTGACGGTGAAAAGGATCATATCAGCACTCAAGTTAAGGGAACAATGGTGAGTAGTACCAAATATACACTTGCTCTAGTATAAATATGACTCGATTTTTATCTTTTCTCCTTGTAATTAAAAGGTAGACTATGAAAAATCTAACAATGACCATGATCACAGGACTCTTTGATTAAGAATATATGCACAAATCATTATGTACCATATCAGAAAATTGGCAGAAGATCTTATATCAATGTTATATGCCCTGATATTGGTTTTTTTGGGCGTAGGGTTACTTGGATCCTGAATATTACATGACCCAAAGATTAACTGAAAAGAGTGATGTTTATAGTTTTGGATTGCTAATGCTTGAGCTACTGACCGGAAGAAAGCCAATAGAGCGAGGAAAGTATGTTGTAAGAGAAGTAAAGATGGTAATGGATAAGTGAAAGGATCTATACAACCTTCGTGAAATTCTTGATCCAATCATCGATTTAGGTACAACACTAAAAGGTTTCGAGAAGTTTGTGGATCTAGCACTGAGATGTGTGGAAGAATCAGGAGCTGACAGGCCTACAATAAGTGAAGTAGTGAAGGAGATTGAATATATTTTGACCCTTGCTGGTTTAAATCCGAATGCAGATTCAACTTCCACTTCAGGAAGTTATGACACTGAGGCCTTTGATTATAGTGGTCCTTTTTCACCTTCAAAGATTGAGCCTAAGTGAGTATCACTTTCAGTCTTGAATGTTTTCACTTGTTATGGTATTGGGTAGAGGATGCTAGTTCTTTTGGATCTTTACAGTTGTTTGTGCAATATTTTATAAGTACTAGAACTGCAATTCAAATAAGTTTAGCTTGTAAATTATATGAAAGAAAAACTGTCTGTAAGGAGTGAGTCCATATCTTTTGCTTAAAGAGACACTGCAGAATATCAATACTATAGTGTACTTAAATTTTGTAAAATATATCTCTTCGTTTCATTTCTTTCATTTTTTGCCTTTAACTCCTGGGAGGAAACAGAAATCTGGTTTGAATTAATATGTTAGTTGCATCAAAGCGGTGTAAAATACATAAACCAGTGAAGGCAAGTATGGATACCTCTTGCATGTAATCCTCAACTTTAGACAACTATTATAATATGATTCCATTAAAATAAAGAACTTCTTTATTTAATATGATAATTTATGAATATAAGCGCATACCTCAGGTCAATGGTTTCTCTATCAAAGCAAAAAAGTACCATTTGGTTATCTAAATTTCGCGGTCAAGCTTCATATTAGCATTTTATCTCAATTTCTTGAATCCAACATGGGAATATAAGTGTCATTTAGTTGTGACCAAGCATGAAAAGCCCCCTTGGCCACTTTGAATGTATCATAGATTATGAATTCAAGCATTGCATCCAGGATCCAGTTGCTCAAAAACATGCATTATATGTACAATGTCTGATGTGTTTTGAGAAAGGTAAGCCTTTGGGAGAGACATGCATTGAATTTAATAAACCCAAAGAAGCGATAAAGTTGTTAAAAGGACAATCAAGGTTCATAGAAGTTGTTGCAATATTTGCATTCCTCTACCTCAATCTACCAAATTTTATCTCCAATGTTTATGGAAGTTTCAAGGGTTAAAAATATCATTCGACCCTTTAAATTCTTTAAAAAATGCTTAAGGGTACTTCAAAAGAAATCTATGAAATTTGTTTAATTTAGAGTTTATTGGAGATTGATAGAACTTTTGTAATAATAGATTTTAATGAAATTCACAAATTCTATAGATTGATTAAAGCAATAATTCCCTCTGAGAGAGACATGCATTTTTTTCTTTGGATTCTTGTCTGAAGTTATGATTGAAGCTATTGAACAAGAACAAATTCTTTCACAATTGTGAGTAAGAAAATAACATGTTATGGTCATAAATATTGTGTGAGATTGATAGAAGTGATAGCTTTTGAGTGGATATGACATATGCAATAGGAAAATAATTAATGAATGGTTATTATTGAAGACGGTAAGCAAGGAATCTTAATTTTTTGGTTGACGTAATGCTTTCTTGATCATTATGTTTATCTCCACATTAGTGTGTAATTGTCTAATTTATGGAAACTAAAGTATTAGATGGGGTTCATATATAATTATTGATCTAGTATCGAGTCACCCAATATTAGGTCATGTGCTAACTCAAAGTTACATTTTCGACCCGAAATGAGTCATTCCATAACTACTAACCTTTTAGGTAAAAAAATATAACTTCGGTCACTTGACTTGATATCGGTCAACTCAATATCGAGTCATATGCTAACCCAAAGTCATTTTTTTTAATCTAAATCTGGTCATTTTTTAATTATTGACCTTTTGGGTTATAACTTCGGGTTAGCAAATGATCTGATATCATGTCATGTGCTAATCTAAAGTTATAATTTTGACTCAAATAGTCATAAATACTTTTCAGGCCAAAAATATAACTTTGAGTTAGCACATGACTTGATATCGAGTTATGTCCTAACCTGAAAGCTTATTTTTTACTTGAAACGGGTCAAAAATAATTATTGACCCGATTGGGTAAAAAATATAACTTCGAGTTAGCAAATAACTTGATATCAAGTACTATGACTTCATGTTAAAAATATGACCCAATATCGAGTCAACCCGATATTAGGTCATGTCCAATGTTCCAAAAATCAAACGACTTGGCCGATTTTTCATTAATTAATCGATAATCGGCACTATACCAGTCACATAACCTCCAAATTGGGGGTTTAGCTCATTGGAGGTGAGTACTTGACCAAGTAATCGGTCCAACTCGGCCTAAAACCGGTGAGCCCAACCACCACATCCTACCAAAAATTCTCAATTGAAAAAAAGAAAAAGAAAAAGAAAAAGCTAAACATAATTAATTCTAAAAACAAAAACATAGATTGGACAACGTTTTCAATCAAGAACATATATGTGTACAATAATACACTTAAAAGTAAAAAAATTAGAAAAAAAAAGGAAAAAAGAAAAAAAAAACTCATTAGGCATTTCTTCAAATAGTTGATGTATAGAAAACATATCTGGTGCCATTGTTTATGATGAAGGCACAAAAAGTGGGGTCCATAACAGAAAGAGGAGGAGGAGGAGGAGGAGGAGATTGCTAGTTGTTATGGTGGTGATGATTATTTGGAATAACTACGACGACAATGATGATGGATTGGTCGTTGTGAGATGAGGTGAGAAAGAAGAGGAGACTCGAGGTGTGAGATAGGAGAGGAAAGAAAAATGTGGTTAGGGTTTGTTTAAAAGCATATATATATTAGGGTTATTTACACAAACCTTCCTTAAGGTTTCATGAAATTACACTAATATCAAAATTTTAATTATATATATAGGGTAAATTACAGAAACCTTACCTAAGGTTTCATGAAATTACACTAATATCAAAATTTTGATTAAATGACATTAACCTCTCTTGAGATTTTGAAAACTCAATAGAAACACATGTTGCATTGTCAGTCAATAGGATTGGTTGATTACTTACTGAATAACCAATAAATTGTTAACCACTACCTCGCCAATCGATTAACGAATAGTGATTTTTGAAACTATGGTCATGTCCTAACTCAAAAGCTTATCTTTGACCTAAAATTGATAAAAATTATTACTGACCCAATCAGATCAATATTATAACTTCAGGTTAGCAACATAACTCGATATCGGGTAAACCCGGTATTGGGTCATTTGCTGATTTGAAGTTATAATTTTGATCTGATTGACTCAAAATTATAATTTCGGGTTACTATATGACTCGATATTGGGTCATTCTGATACTGGGTCATGTGTTGGTGCAAACATCAATTTTTTCACTTTTACTCATTCCTTTCAAAATAATAACCATCTAAGTCCTTAAAAGCTCAATTATAAACACTAAATTTATCAACACCCAAATTTCTTTGACTTTTCTTCAAGTTTTCTTCCACTCAAAGTAAAATTTAAAGAAAAATTTTATTAATGAGATGGTTTTAATTTATTAGGGGTATTTTGAATAACTTAAGGTAGTTTTGCAATTGCTTTGAGTGAGAGGATAATTATGTAAATAAGGTGCCAAAAAAGGCTAATTTTGCTAAATCCCCTTTTAAGAAATTTAATGATGTTTAGGGGAAATCTGGCATCTCCAAAATTCAATTGAAAATCAATTGAGGCAATCCAAAATCAGTTGTTTCCTTTGGCCTAATTAAAACAAATTTCTAAGACCCTTAAAATCAATTTATAAAGGTAAGACCAAGGATGATGAATTTAAATACGAGGCCCAAGCCCAAACACCCTATGGGGAGTGAAGGAGCGAGAAAGGCTTCAATTATTTCACCTAAAATGGAGGGAAATCCTAAAAAGAAGGACCAATTTCATTTGGCCAATAAGGCATTTGAGGCACTACCAAGAGGCAAACTGCAATGCAAAAAGTGGCACTGACATAATGTAGAAGTTGTAGGTTTCAACAAAGGGAAAGGCCCATAGCCCCTTTATCCCCAAAGGCATATCAGCTAGTTAAAATGAACGTACTACCACTAAAGAACAACCCTAAACAAGGTTTTGCAACTCATAGAAAGGGTAGAAGGCAAAAAAGGCAAAGAGAGGAGCGGTTAACACAATAGAGCTATAGCAAGATAAGGCTAACAAGAGTTAAACCGTATTAGGGAAACAGACTGGTATACGAGGAATAGCTGACAGGAGTTTGACCATCAAGCCCTTAAAGCATGAGCAGCGCAATATAAAAGAAGATAACTATTCATCAAAAAGGTAGGTTTTTGGGAAAATGGGTAAAGAATGGACTGGTATGCAAGGAACTTTCTTTAAGAAGGATATTCAAAAATACTAGACCTAGTTCATAGCTTGCTCAGTGTTAAAACAAATTTTTTTTTCCCTATAAAATTATTCAGAAAACACTCCTCCGTTCTTAACCAAAGGGAGCTTTCTCAACAAAAATTTGCTAACTTGGAGAGTTATAGGGTTTTTGCAGATAAAGCATCAATGATCTTTGACCCTTTACTTGTTTTGCAAGGAAACATAAGCAGAAATCAGTGGAAAGATGAGGAAGTGTTTCAATCCCAAGAGTAAAGACCCCTTTTTACTTAGAACCTATAGTCTTAGGGTCTAAATCCCTTAAGTTATCCAAGGGTCTATTAGCAAATCAATTCTTACTTGATGTTCTAGTTGAAATAATGACAATACTGTTGATGTAATCTCCTAACACTACAACAAAAATAGGTATCCATACCAAGCAATGCTCGATATGATTGAGTATCCATATTGGGCACTATGCCCGGTATGGATAGAGTCCATATAATTGCTAGCAATATCTATATTGGGCACCCGCTTGATATGGATACGAGTAATCAAATCGAGCATAGCTTGCTATAGATGCACATTGAAAATGGGTTGACCCATAGGTCGACCCATGGATATGTTTATTTATACTGGACCAGTCAGTATGAATAAGAATATCCATACCAGACACGTGCTCGATATGGATACCCATTTTTATATTAAAAAATATATATACATATTTTTTTTAGGAAATATATATGATTTTATATTAAAATAAAAATAACATTACAACATACATAAAAAGTCCATTTATATATAATCACTTGAAAATGTTATTAACAATATAAATATAATCACATGGGACCTATTCTTTTTCTTTTCTTCTCACCACTCAATCTACTTGAAGACAAATTATTAGATGTACTTTTGGTCGATATCTGATAATGTTATGAAAATAACATATATAGTAACAAATACATGAGTAACAAACTCAATATATAAAATAATACATATAAACTTGATTAATTTTACGAAAATTTTGATTGAGTTTTTCTTATTTTTCTTCTCAAAAATATATTTCACTGGCAAACTAGAGTAATTTCACAATAGATCTAACAGAAACAAAGACTTCGTCTCTCTACAAACAATTTATATAAACACATACAAAGACATAGCAAATTCATATAAATATATAAATTTTTCCTTTGAAATGTCTACAACTTAATATACAAATATATTATTACCATTTCGATAACTCAAAGCAACAACAGTAGCATCTAAAAAGAAAATGTACTATAAAAATTAAATAAAATAAAACAAAAAATAAATACTATAAAATTAAATAAAACACACAAAAAATTCAAACAAAAATAAGACAACCAAATCAAAAGAAAAATGAGAAGAAGATCGATGAAAACGACGGTGCCAAATGGCAGAACAAAAGTAGATCGACAAATATGATGGGACTGAAATGTTGAAGAACACAATATGACGACTAAAAGAGAAGAAACGAAGTGAAAAATTTAGATAATTTAAAAAAAAAAAAAAAAAAAGCGACGACCAACTGGAATAAGTCCAGTCGTCACGTGGATAGAAAAAAAAAAGAAGAAAAAAAGGAGAATAAGAAGAATGAGAAGAAGAAGAAGAAAAGGAGAAGAAGAAGAAGAAGGAGAGAGAAGACTTACCCGGCTACGATGATGGACGATGGCTATCAAAGCAGCAAACGACCAGTGAAATGGAAAGAGGGAGCTGCTAGGGTTTAGGAGAGAGATGATGTGAGAAAATGAGATAAAGAGAGAAGGAAAATAGTAAAATGAGGGGGAGGGAGGAAGTTGACTCGTATAGCCCAAATTATCTATATTAAGGGGGAGGAGAGGGGGGGGGGGGGTGGGGGAGGGGGGTCATGCACTCATTATGGATAATCATTTATTTCTTAAAAACATAAATTATCCATATCGAGCCATAATGGACTCGGTATGGATACTAAATTCTTATTCATACCTGGCCAATTATGGCTTGGTATGAGTACTATATATATTTTTAATTTAAAAAACTTGATTATCCATATTGGACCATTAATGACTTATATGGATAATCATATTTAAATTTTAAAAAAATAAAATAAATATTATCCATATTGGGCTATAATGGGCCCGATATAGATATTTGATTCTTATCCATATCGGGCATTAATGGCCCGATATAGATAATCACATTTTAATTCTTTTAAAAATAAAATAAATGTTATTTATATAGGGCCATAATACACCCGATATGGATACTCAATTCTTATCCATACCGGGCCATAATGTGCCTGGTATTGATTCTAAAAAGAATTTTTTAAAATTTGAAAAACTTGATTATCCATACCAGGCCATTAATGCTTGGTATGGATAATCACATTTAATTTTTTTTTTAAATTAAAATGAATATTATTAATACCGGGCCATTGTGTCCGGTATGAATAATTGACTTAATTTTTTTTTAATAATTAAAAAATTTTATCTATATCGGGCTTTTAATGCCATATATGGATAAGTCCATATAATTTTTTTAATTAAATAATGGTATCCGTGCCCGGTATGGATATTTTGGTATGGATAATCTGTTTTGTTGTAGTGTAAAGACAATTTTTGTATCAACAAATGAAATATTTAGGAGAATGATAACATGCATTACAAATTTCTTTCTTCATAAAAGTCAATTTAAAATCCATCCAAATTTTATCTAAATTTATCACTTAAATGAATTCTATGAATTAGTGACTTTTTAAATGTACTTAGATTTTATTGGATTCCATACAAATCTGAATAAATTTTAATGAATTCCATATAAATCTGGATTGAATACACCTAGATTTTAGAGGATCATAAAAATCAATTTAAAATCCATCCAAAATTTATCCAAATCCATCACTTAAATGCAATTTGTGAAGTTAATGATTTTTCGAATCCACCTAGATTTCATTGGATTTTATACAAATTTGAATTGAATACAATTAAATTTTAATGAATTTCATACAAATCTAAATTAAATATACCAAAATTTTAGGAGAATGACAAGATTTATTACAAATTTCTTTTTTCATAAAAATCAATTTAAAATCCATCCAAATTTTATTCAAATCCATCACTTAAATAAAATCTGTGAAATCAATGACTTTTCGAATTCACCTAGATTTCATTGAATTCCATATAAAAATTTGAATTAAATATATCTAAATTTTAATGAATTCTACACAAATATAAATTGAGTACATCTAGATTTTAGAAAAATAATAAGATTTATTACAAATTTCTTTTTTATATTATATATATAATTTTTTTTATTCACTCACAAACATTGCTTTTTTTTTTTTTGAATTTTTTTTATTCACTCATAAATGTTGGTTTGTCTCATAATTTTTTTTTTTAATGTCATGGATCTTGCTTTTCTTTCTTTCATCCACCATGGTTCAATCAATTTCCCTATCAAAATATGTTACTTTTCCTCAATTTTTTTCTCATTACGGTTCAATTTGTTCCCCTATCAAAACATGTTGTTTTTTTTTTTTTTCCATTATTACAAATTGATTTTTAAATTTGAAACATTTTAACTTCATAGATTATTAACTTATAATTGGTATGCTTTTGATTTTATATTTGTATTAAGAATGTTATTTTAAAAAAAATTGTTTATAATCTTTTAAGGAGTAAAATTATATATCTCCAACTGGTTATGTATTTTTGCTATATTTATTTCATATAACGTCATTCTAGTAATTAAAAGAAATATTATAAAGAACATTTTATATAACGTAGTTTTTTTATATTATAATTATTATATAAAAGTGTCTCCTCTCACAAAAAGTTTTGGGTCTACCAGTGGTTGTGAGTATAAAATAGGATGCGAATTTTGGTTTTGACAAGAAAAAAATCATACAAGTGATTATAAGTTGTAAACTGAGTATCTTAAACAGGAGGAATGTACGCAAACATTACATGTAATTACAGGAAAATGGTTCTGATACCAAAAGCAAAAGCTGTACAAAAAAAACAAGTGAAAGGCAGCATAAGCAAATATATTAACATAAGGAAATACTGCTAACTTTATTTCCAAGTATTGAGATGGATTCTTGCGCGGATTACTCAGAGAAATTGAATCAACACGAAGTTGAAAAGACCGATAGGTTTCCAAGAGTGACTGCTCGAGAATTCCATAATAAGTTTTGTTTCCTACGCCTGAAAAAGAAGGAGCTATGAATTTTATAGTTCCTTTATATGGGTGTGCACACTTGCAGGTTGGGCTAGAAATCTGATTTGAACTGCAGGAAGTGGGTACACAGTTCTTTGCTGGTGTTGTATAAAAGGAGCTCTGATCAGAAACTGTGCAATAACTTTTGGTTTCTTCTGACACCTGACAAATCGGGTTATCAGCAAGTCTGCAGAATTTAGTAGGAAAAAATCAGTGTGTTAAAAAGAAAATATTGTTAATAAGTTTGAATATGCTCTATTGCTAGGCACTTAGAACTTCAACAAAGTTGTTATATGCATTTTTCGGACTCATTAAATGAGCTGGTAAAAGCCCAATTCAGGCCTAATAAGAAGACCCGATAAAGTCAACCCAGTCAAGGCCCATCAGACTAGGCCCAGTATCGATTCTAAGACCAGTAAACTCTTCAGCTCACTCAGGTGAATCCTTCAGCTGATATCAACAGACCTGTGAACACAGTCAGACCGCAGCTCGCCTCATACGTAGCTCGCTATGTGAGCTCGAGCTCACAGACCGCCATAGTAATCAGCTCGCTCAGAAGCATAATGAATACAGTATCTTCCAGAACAGGCAGTTGCCTATTTTAACCATGATTCTTTCTCCTAATATGGTAGTTGCCCAATCAAACCGTGATTTCCTCATCAGATATGGAAGTCTATTCGAATTCAAACCGAATCAACATCATCCCTGATTTTATGGAAGCAGTTTCCTGATATTATTCAACCATATTAGGAAGTGTAATTAATTTATAATTTTTTTCCTTATTTTTCCTGATTATTTGGGAAGTATAATTAACTCAGGATTCTTTTCCTGATTTGCTACAACCAGAATTGTAACACCTCTTTCCCTATAAATAGGGATTAAAATCATTGTAACATGATCAGAAAATAATCAATAATACACTGTCACTCTGTTGAATTTAAGAGACAGACAGTCGTGGGCGTAGACCTATTATTGTCGAACCACGTAAAAGATCCGTGTTCTTCGTTTGATTCTCGGTATTTGCCTCTATTCTTTCTTGGTATTTGTGTTTTCTCACATTGATTGCAGGTATTGGGTATTGATTACTCGTCAACTGAAATCCAACGTCAATATTTTGGCGCTAAAGGAAGGGCCCAAACTGCAATCTTTTTCATCACAATTCGTCAATTTTTGATAACATGGCAAAGACTAGATCAAACAGGTTCCTTGGAGATGATGACCAGGCGAAGAGTCATATGAACCAATCTCAGCAAAACTTACAGCCTGTGCAGGATGCACCCATGCATGCAGCAGGCACGTCCCATGGACAGACATTTGGTGCCGCGACAGGCATCCCTTCTTTGCCTCCCTGGCAGAAAGTTCCAATTGCCCCATTAGCCGAAGGGCAGAATGTGCTGATTCAGAGGCAAGAAGCGCTGGAGGATACGGTCAGACAACTCACAGAGGTCGTCAATATGTTGGTACAGACTCAGGTACAGAACATGCCCAGGGTTGAGGTTCAGGTACCAAGGCATGTGCCCCAGCAACATGAAGCGATGCAAGTACCTGACAGGCTGGGGAGGGAAGTCCCGCGACCTACAGGCTCAGCTCGCTCCTCCAATACGCGTTCTAGGGCTGGAAGACACCCTGTTCGGGAAGAAAGGGAGGTCGCACGCCCAGATAGCCTGGTGGTAAGGTTGAGCCAGGGTGGAAATCTGCAAGCAGAAGTTGGACACGAAAGAGCCAGAGTTGCAGCTCGGCGGTTTAATGATGAGCATAGGCAAGGAAGATCCCTTCAGCCTGAGGGTCTGTTCGAAGAAGACGAAAGGTATGACCCAGAGCACCCTACCCCTAGCCATGATCACAGGAGGAGATACGAGCTCCGAGATCCCCAAGTAGAGGAGCTCCTCCAAAGGGTCCAGTAGTTAGAGGCACGACCTGAAGCCCCGGAGCAGCGTGGGTATTATGGGGGAAGGACTCCCTTCATGAAGGAGATTGAGACATAGCCTCTCCCCTCGAGGTTCAAGATGCCAAGCATTCAACAATACAATAGGGACAGTGACCCCTATGACCATCTCGACACCTTTAACGTTCAGATGGACCTGTAGATAGGAAGTCCGATGGTGAAGTGCCGAGTATTCCCAGCTACATTGGGGGATATTCCGAGGACGTGGTTCAAGAATCTCCTAGCTCGCAGCATAGGAAGTTGGGAGCAATGCCAACAGAAGTTCGTTGGTCAGTACAGGGCACTGAGAAGGTAGCTCGCTCCATCCTGCCACCTAGCCACCATCTTCCAGCGTCAAGGTCAGTCATTGAAGGAATACATCACCAGGTTTAGACGCGAGGTCGCGCATGTCAAGCATCCATCAGATGAAAGCATACTAACAACGATCTCAGCTGGGCTGTGTAAGGATGGAAAGTTGTACGAGAGCATTTACAAGTCCCCAGTGCAGGATCTGGGAGAGTTCTACGAGCGAGCTACGAAAGAAATCAGGTGGGAAGAGACCTTCAACCCAAAGAAGCAGAATCAGAAGAATGAAGCTGCCAGTTCTAGCCAGCCAAAGAAGAGAAATATTGGCAGGAACGAAGAAGGCAGAAACAGTAGCTCAAGCAATCAGATTGCTAAAAAGGCAAGAAGAGAGCCAAGATACGAGCGACCTAGACGTCAAGGTCGTTATGAAGGATACAGCGTCCTGACGGCTTCACCGGACAGGATTTACGCTGCAGAAAGAAACAGGGAAGATTTTGGGAGGCCCAATCCCTTAAGGGCTCCAATGCAGCAAAGAGATCAGAACAAGTTCTGTGCCTATCATAATGAGGTCGGCCACAGTATTTCAGATTGCTGGGCGTTGAAGAACGCCATCGAGAAATTGATCAAGCGAGGTCGCCTGGGAGACTATATAGTAAGACCCACAGATTTGCGACCTCTACAACAACGACCTCACCAACAGCCTACACATCAGCAACAGCCCCAACAAGCTTCCGAGTCAGATCACGAACCTGAGGTAAGAACCATTTTTACCATTTATGGTGGCCCTCATATCGCAGGTGACTCCAACAGATCATATGAGAGGTACGTTCGAGAGGCGAATCATTCTTTTCAGCTCAATGGGTCAGAAGGACCTGCAAAAAGGGCAAAGCCGACCTCGGACGAGATTGTATTTACAAATGAAGATGCTAGAGGAGTGATTTGGCCTCATAACGATGCGCTGGTTATACGAGCTAAAATCAGCAATGTGGAAGTTAGGCGCATCATGATTGATACTGGAAGCTCGGTGAACGTGATGTATCGGAGTTGTTTTGATCAGATGGGGCTGCGAGCAGAGCAAATGAGACCGTCCCCGGAGCCTTTATTCGGATTCACTGGAGATGTTGTAGTACCAGTGGGGTAGATTAAGTTGCCACTGACTCTAGGGGAGGCAGGTTGTCAGGCAACAACCCTGATAGACTTCTTGATAATTGACTGCCCATCAGCATATAATGTGATCCTCGGGAGACCTGCCATGAATGAGTTGGATGTGGTTACTTCGACCAAAACTCTCACAGTTAAGTTCCCAACTCCCAATGGCATCGGATGTGTTCGAAGAGAGCAGCATTTATCAAGACGCTGCTATGAAGATGCTGTGAAGATGGGCGTGAGAGGAAAGAAGGTGAATGTGGTCTCAGGGGGCGAGCCACGAACTATGACTGAGAAAGGAGTCAGTCTCGACCTAGACCCTCGCGAGGTAGATGTAGACCGAGCTACAAGGCCAGTGGAAGAATTGGAAGATGTACGAGTTAGCAAGGCAGATCCTGAAAGGTGCTTGAAGCTGGGAAGAGAATTAGCTTCAGAATTGAGAGCCCAGCTCACTGACTTCCTAAAGGCGAATTTGGATGTGTTTGCATCGAACCATGAGGACATGGTGGGAACAGATCCAAAGGTGATGTCCCACAGGCTTAACATTGATCCTCACTTCAAGTCAATTCATCAGAAGAGAAGGGCAATGACAGGGGAACGTTACTTAGCACTAAAGGAGGAGGTAAACAAGCTGCTGGTTAACAAGTTCATCAGAGAAGCTTACTACCCGACCTGGGTCGCCAACCCCGTGCTAGTAAAGAAAAAGAACGGAAAGTGGAGAACTTGCATCGACTTCACTGACCTAAACAAAGCGTGCCTGAAGGACAGTTTTCCCCTACCAAGGATAGACCAGCTCGTGGATGCTACTGCTGGCCACGAGCTCCTGAGCTTCATGGACGCATATTCGGCATATAACCGGATCCTAATGAAACCCGAGGATGAAGAGCACACCTCATTCATGACTGATCGAGGGTTATACTGCTATAAGGTGATGCCTTTCGGGCTAAAAAATGCTGGAGCAACCTATCAACGCTTGGTGAACATGATGTTCGAGGAACAAATTGGAAAGACCATAGAGGTCTATGTTGACGATATGCTAGTAAAATCTAAGTAGATAGGAGATCATGTTTGTGACCTGAGAGAGATGTTTCAGATTCTGAGGAGCTACCAGATGAAGTTAAATCCACTCAAATGTGCATTTGGGGTAGCTTCTGGGAAGTTTCTAGGCTTCATGGTCAACAGTAGAGGAATTGAAGCAAACCCTGAGAAGATCAAAGCATTAATCGATATGAGATCGCCAACCAGGGTGAAAGACGTGCAGAGCCTCAATGGCCAGGTCGCGGCTCTGAGCAGATTCATTTCAAAAGCTACTGACAAGTGTGTCCCTTTCTTTGACATTCTGAAGAAAGCGAAGAGCTTCGAGTGGACTGAGCAGTATGAAATAGCCTTCCAGCAGTTGAAGGAATATATAGGGCGAGCTCCACTTCTTTCCAAGCCCAAAGAAGATGAAAAACTGATCTTATACTTGAGAGTATCAAAGCAAGCTCTGAGTGCTGCACTAGTGAGGGAAGAAGAAAAGACACAGCTTCCGGTGTATTATGTAAGGAAGCGGTTGCAGGATGCTGAAACTAGATATTCGTAGATGGAGAAACTAGCTTACTGCCTGGTGATTGCATCAAGGAAGCTGCGACCTTATTTCCAAGCTCATACAATTGAAGTCCTCACCCAATATCCGTTGAAACAAGTCTTGTAGAAAGCTGACACCTCAGGTCATCTATTGAAATGGGCAGTGGAGCTCGCACAGTTTGATATTCAGTTCAAGCCAAGGACGGCTATCAAAGCTTAAGCTCTGGCAGACTTCATTGCGGAGTTTACGGGACCTGTGGATGATGAAACTGAGTCTTCTGAAGGTCCAGCTTGGGAGCTATATGTTGATGGATCATCCAGCGAGCAGAGGGCTGGAGTTGGAATTCTACTGATCAGTCTTGAAGGCCACAAAATCCTTTGTGCTCTAAGGTTTGGCTTTCAGGCAACAAACAATGAGGCTGAGTATGAAGCTCTGCTCGCGGCTCTGCATTTGGCTAAAGAGATGCGAGCTGATCGCTTGAAAGTCTTCAGTGACTCACAGCTCGTTGTCGGCCACGTATTGGGGGAATATCAAGCCAGGGGACCAAAAATGGCCCTTTACCTCCAAAAAGTTCACGAGCTGTTAGGTGCGTTTCAGAGGTACGAAGTGAAGCAGATCCCGCGGGCTCAGAACTCGCATGCTGATGCACTAGCTCGCCTCGCGACTACACGAGATGCAGATTTCCTTGGGGCAATCCCAGTTGAATTTCTACCAGCTCCAAGTACGGAGGAAAAGAATGTGACGATGGCCATAACCGTACAGCCTGACTCCTGGATGAGCTCGATTCTCAATTATTTGCAAGATGGAAAGCTATAAAGTGACAAGCTGGAAGCCCGGCGTCTACGAGCTAGAGCAGCCAGGTACTGCATCTATGATGATGCCTTGTATAGGAAGGGGTTCTCAGCTCCACTGCTAAGATGCATTGATAGCCCTGAATGTGAAATAGTACTGAGGCAAATACATGAAGGTCACTGCGGGAATCACGCTGGGGGGCTATCTCTAGCTCAGAAGGCACTTCGTCAAGGCTTCTACTGGCCTACCATAAGGTAGGACGCAATTAACTTAGTAAAGAAATGCGACAAGTGTCAGAGGTTTGCCCATGTTCCGTGAGCTCCACCAGCTTACCTCCAACAGATGGTGAGCCCGTGGCCCTTTGCAATTTAGGGGATGGACCTGATCGGACCCCTACCGATGGCTCGTGGAAGATGCAAGCATGCAGTGGTCGCAGTGGATTATTTCACCAAGTGGGCAGAGGCAAAAGAGTTAGCTGAAATCTCCACAACAAAGATTGAGAAATTTGTGTGGAGCAATATCATTTGTAGATTTGGGGTTCCACAGCAGATCGTGACAGATAACGGGACCCAGTTCGCTAGTGACCAGTTTCTCAGGTTCTGCAACGACCTCAAGATCGTTAAAAGCTTCTCAGCAGTGGATCATCTACAAGCCAATGGCCAAGTTGAAGCAATGAACAAGATCATCAAGCAGACCCTGAAGATGAAACTGGAAGCAAAGAAAGGAGCATGGGTAGACGAGCTTCAAAAAGTATTGTGGTCTTACAGAACCACAGCTCGCAGCTCCACTGGCGAGACCCCGTTCTCAATGGTGTATGGATATGAGGCTATGATCCCAGCTGAGTTTGAAGTCACCTCGCAAAGAAGAGCAACCTTCAATCCAAATGACAACGATCAGCTACTTGCAACAAACCTGGACCTGCTTGAAGAGCACAGGGAAACGGCCAGGTTAAGGATAGCTGTCTATCAGCAGAGAATAGCGAGGTACTACAACAAGTATGCTCGGATTCGCAGATTCAATGTGGGAGACTTAGTATTGCGTCTCATTCTGCCTGGAGCCCGCAAGTCAAGTGATGGATCCTTAGGCCTGTACTGGGAAGAACCATATGTTGTCACAGCAAGCTTGGGGAATGGGGCTTATCATTTAGCTAACAATGAAAATGGAGCTGAAGTCCCTCGAGCATGGAATGCCGAACATCTGCGTCCTTATTATCAATAACCTCTTTGTAATATTTAATTCAAAATCATTCTAGTTAATGAAAGCTCCATTTCCCCAACTTGTGACTCAATTCATTTCACTAAGGCAAACGGGCTTCGAGCTAAATAGCTCGCCAAAGAGCCTAAAAAGCAGATGACTAAGTGTCTCTGCATAGCTCATCAAATGAGCCTAAAAAGCAAGCGAGGTGACGACCCCTGCATAGCTCGCTCCTAAAGAGCCAAAAAAGCAAGTGACTAAGTGTCCTTGCATAGCTCGCCAAATGAGCCTAAAAAGTAAGCGAGGTGACGACCCCTGCATAGCTCACTCTTAGAGAGCCTAAAAAGTAGATGACTAAGTGTCTCTGCATAGCTCGTCAAATGAGCCTAAAAAGCAGGCGAGGTGACGACCCTTGCATAGCTCGCTCCTAAAGAGCCAAAAAAGTAAGTGACTAAGTGTCCTTGCATAGCTCGCCAAATGAGCCTAAAAAGCAGGCGAGGTGACGACCCCTGCATAGCTCGCTACAAATACAAGAGCCAAAAAAGCAAGTGACTAAGTGTCCTTGCATAGCTCACCAATGAGCCTAAAAAGCAGGCGAGGTGACGACCCCTGCATAGCTCGTTAACATTTTAAATGATCAGCCGTTTATTTTTTACATCATTTCTTTAACGTTATGCATTATCAGATTTTGAGCTTATTGACTATCAGCTTACAAGAAATTTGATAACTCTAAAAATTGAAGATCACAAAATATGATATCACGAAATAGCTTAAATGCATTCAACACAAAAGGAATAATGAAAAAATTTTCATTAAGCGTGAAAGCTGTTTACAGATTGAAAGCTGAAAAAATACAAATGAAAAGAACAAAGAAAAGACGAGCTCTTAAACTTGAGCTGAAGGGCCTGGGCCTGATAAAGGGTCCTCATGAGAAGGAGACATTCCAGGGGGATCGAGGTCGACAACGAGCTCAGCCTGAGAGGTCGCACCAGACACCTCCTCTACTGAAGGAATTGGACCAGCTGAGGACGAGGTAGCTCGTGCTTTAAAATCCTCAACGGTTTCAAGTCCTATGTCCCCAAAGATAGAAAAATCCATTTTCGGGTGGGACGTCCATAACATGAAAAGAAAGTCACGACCTGTTCTTTCCTCAGCCTCGTCCCTTGCATCTGCAACCTGCACTTCCAATTCTCGAGCAGCTTGCTCTCTGAAGACCGTTAGCTCTTCAAAAGCATTATCAGCGAGACGGTTGATGACCTCAGCTTCTTTTTTCATGTCTTCAACTCGCTGCTCCGTAGCCTCAGCCCGCTGAATAGCCTCCCCTACCTGTTGCCTAAGCACCTCAGCTCGATGCTCAGCCTCCTCCGCACGTTTAGCCGCGGTTTTAACCTCCTCAGCTCGTTTGGTTGCAGCCTCCTCAGCACGTTTAGCTGTAACTCCCATTTCATCAGCTCGTTTTTTAGCTTCCTCGGCTTGTTTCTCAGCAGATTCAGCTCACGCCAAAGCAGCATCAACTTGGCGATGAAGCACTTCAATCTTCTCCTCTGCAGTTGAAGCCCGCTGTTCGGCCAGCTCAGCCCGTTGCTCAGATTGCTTTAGCTCTTCCTTTGTTTTGAGGAGCTCATCCTTTAGCATGGCATGCTCATTTTCCATTTTCTTCAAAGCTTCCTCAAATGCCTGCCTTGCAGTATTGGCCTCAGCGATCTGTGCTTCCTGATCCTGCACTCTTCCTTCAACCAAACGCACAACTTCATCTTTGGCCTCATCCAGCTCGTCTTCCAGTTTCCTTATTGCATAGTTTGTAACCCTTGTCTGCCTTCTTCGCTTCATCGCACCAAGAGTACCTTGAAAACATTACGAGTTAGCATTTAATAAAGTAAAGAGGTCGGCAAATAAGGGAAAATGACTTACTAGCATGGAATGGCGAGCTATAAATTCGTCCAGATCCTCGCCCCTGAGATACTTATTTTCCAAGACATTTGCATGGGTAAGCATGATCGTTTCCCAGTTGTCAAGGAAGGAGGTCAAATATCTTCCCCCAAACCCAATCTCAACGGTTGGTCTCGTTGGCGAAGGGGTCCTCTCAGCTTTTAGAATATCGCGTTCGCCATCCCAGGTAGCGGTAGGCCGCAAATGAACGATGCGCTTAATTGCTCTTTTGCTGGGGCCAGCTCGGGTTTCCTGCGAAGCAGCTTTAAGAGGAGCGTCACCTTTTCCAGGCAGCGAACTGGAAGCTGGAGTCGGTTGAAGACCTGAAGAACCAGCAGCAAGAGGTACTTCGCTGGGAGCGGCGCTTGAAGGACCAGCGGCCTGTTTCTCAGCAGCAGCAGGCACATCACTGAAAGCAGCGACCGCAGGAGCTTGGTCCTCGGCAGATGGCTTGGAGCGTTTTGAAGGGGTGGCTGGAGTGGCTAAGGCCTCAGCAGGCCGTTTTGCTGAAAGAATCGAGGAGGCGGGAGATGTAGCAAGTCGTTCAGAAGGGGGAGATTTCAAAAGAGTAAGTTTCCTCCTGTTGGCTGGAATTCGCCTAGAGGAAGGAACGGGGGTTGGAGCGCGAGCTGGAAATGGCAGTGAAACCCCTGGGGTAGATGTGTGATGTGGGGAAGAGGATGAGTCAACTTGTACAGTAGGGGCAGGATCTGGTTCTGTCCGAGCTGGGGCAGGAGCTGGAGAAGTTGTTTGTGATGCGCCCTTTGAGAAAGCGCGAGATGAAGTTAATTCTGCCCGAGCTGGGGCAGGAGTCGGAGAAGTAGTTTTTCGAGATGTGCCTTTTGATGAGGCACTAGCTGAAGACGATTTCCTCTTAGATGAGGCGCAAGCAGGAGCACCTTGGGTAGAAGCCTTCCGAGCTGGAGAAGGTGAGCTAGTTGTACCCGCTGCTTGTGTAGAGACTGGTTGCAGAGGTCGGGAAGCAGGCGTGTCCCCCACCTGAACTGAAACTTCAAAAACAGAAGGAAGTCTAGGATTATCGCCGATCTTGCCTATGTCTTCCTCAGATCGCAGAAGAGGGATTCCTTAGGAGGAGCAAGGCCTTAAGCTCTAAGGACGAACATCGTCAAATTTACTGCTAATGCCTGCGTCCTCTGAGATTGCGAGCTTGTCAAGAGCTCATTTATCCTCGCTGCTGAGAGGAGACTCGTCCATTTTCAACACTGCACAGCAAATGATTAAAAAATAATAATAAAGATACAAAATAAACTCAGCTCGCTATATTTCCTTTATGTATACCTGGTTTCAGGACGAAGCTGAAATTTCGAAGATATGTGAGAGAGGGGCACGAGATGTAAAACCAGCTCGTCTTGTACGACCAGACATTGGACTTGCCCTTCGCTTCTCCTTTGGGCAAGAGATCTTTTTATTGCGACGGACGGGCTGTGAGGTAATAAATGCCCTCCGGTTTCTCTTCTTCTGCTGCGCTCAGAGCCTTAAAGGAGTATAACTGCTGTATAATTTTTGGAGTAGGGGGACGAAGGCCGTTCCTGAGAAAGGCCACAGCCAGCGAGGTCAGCTGCGCATAGGAGTTTGGAGTTAACTGGAATGGCGCGAGCTTAACCTTGTTGAGAAATGCAATCAAGTACGGTGGAATGGGGAACCGTAGCCCCAGTTCGAAATGTTGAACACTGATGGCAACGTATCCCCTTGGTGGATAACATGCATGATTCTTTGAGTCAGGTAGCAATGCACGACAACCCAAAGAGATGTGGAATTGAGTGACAAGTCCTTCCACCTCAGGACGCTTTAGCGATGAAGGATGACGAGCGAATATATCCCGAGCTGCTCTTCCCTGTATAGCATGTGCTCGGGCTTCATCTCGCTCACGAGCTTCACTGCTTGGAACAATTCCCTTGCGAGCTCCGCTTGAGGACATCTGAACAAAAGAAAACAGTCAGACTATGCAATGGAGGTTTCAGTCAACAAAAGCAACGACCTGCGATCTAACAAGACTACAACAATCCTAAGTCAACAGTCAAGCATGCATTACAAGTCACAAACAGTAGTCCAGTCGTGAACAAGTAAAAAACCGGATCAAACCAACAGAAGTTGAAAAGTCACGTTCAAACAAAGAACCCATAGCAACGAGATTCAACAATGATCAGATACAAGCATGACACAACATCAACTCAACAAAAATAAACCAAAAACAGAAAGTTTGAAGTAAGAAATCAGAAGCTTACTGTGAATCCTTGATGTAATGGTAAGAACGACGACTGGAAGTGTTGATTTCGTGAGTTCTCTGAAATCTGGTTGCTTGAATGCTTGAATACTTGGTTGCTTTGGAAGAAAGTGACAGCTAAAAAGAAAATGAAAAGGGGCTCCATCAATTTATAGGCAAGTGGGCTCGATCCTCAGCCATCAGATCTTCGTACCATGTGTAACCGTCATTAAATCCAACGATGCAGCGTGAAGTACGGCTTTGTAATCATGCAGCCATCAATTGAAAGACGTGCACATTAAATATGCGTGTAAAGGACGTGCAGACGTCGCTTCAGTTACCACCTGTATGACCACCACGTGTCGCAACTGAAAAGGTGGAATTTGAAAATGCGCAGAAACAGTTATGAAGGTTAGCGTGCCAATGAAGCCAGCTTTTACCAGCAAGCTCAAACTCCCAGCTCGCAGAAGCGAACTGAGAGCTGGGGGGCTAATGTTATATGTATTTTTCGGACTCATTAAATGGGCTGGTAAAAGCCCAATTCAGGCCCAATAAGAAGACCCGATAAAAGTCAACCCAGTCAAGGCCCATCAGACGAGGCCCAGTATCGATTCTAAGGCCAGCAAACTCTTCAGCTCGCTCAGGTGAATCCCTCAGCTGATATCAACAGACCTATGAACACAGTCAGACCGCAGCTCGCCTCATACGTAGCTCGCTATGCGAGCTCGAGCTCACAGACATCCATAGTAATCAGCTCGCTCAGAAGCGTAATGAATACAGTATCTTCCAGAACAGGCAGTTGCCTATTTCAACCATGATTCTCTCTCCTAATATGGTAGTTGCCCAATCAAACCGTGATTTCCTCATCAGATATGGAAGTCTATTTGAATTCAAACCGAATTAACATCATCCCTGATTTTATGGAAGCAGTTTCCTGATATTATTCAACCATATTAGGAAGTGTAATTAATTTATAATTTTTTTCCTTATTTTTCCTGATTATTTGGGAAGTGTAATTAACTCAGGATTCTTTTCCTAATTTGCTACAACCAGAATTGTAACACCTCTTTCCCTATAAATAGGGATTAAAATCATTGTAACATGATCAGAAAATAATCAATAATACACTGTCACTCTGCAGAATTTAAGAGACTGACAGTCGTGGACGTAGACCTATTATTGTCGAACCACGTAAAAGATCCGTGTTCTTCGTTTGATTCTCGGTATTTGCCTCTATTCTTTCTTGGTATTTGTGTTTTATCACATTGATTGCATGTATTGGGTATTGATTACTCGTCGACTGAAATCCAACGTCGACAAAAGTAGTGAAAGAATTAAGTTTTACGTCATTACAATATCTTTGCTCGCTTCTGGTCTGTCTACGAAAGCAGTAAGAAAATTGCTCTGCAAATTGATGGATCGAAGTAGGTTGCTAGAGCTGGGGCCAATATTCAAGGTGCCACTAAGGTTGTTATGATTCAGAACCCTGTACCATGTGTCAGGAAAATCAGGGTACCGTTATGGATGTTTAGCATATAGGGTAATCATAGAGTATGTTTCATTTGGAATTTTAAATAAATTTTGCATTCATTTTGATGCTATTTGAAGCTTAAGTTGATACTCACTCAGTGTGTAAATTTGGAAGATTGAATATTTCTCTAGGCACTTCACCTTTGAGTGCAGTGGGGTCCATCACTCTGAAATAAAAAATGGTCGATTATTTTTCCATCTTCTTTATATATTTATTGTACACAAGCATAATCATGCAAGTATGAACAATGTGCACATGCAAATGCAACCGTATACAAGAAAAACAGGCATTACATCAGGACTCATAATATGATATACAGCATGGAAAGATCACCCCATTCTTAATATGATCATGAAATTTTTTACTTGTACAGCTGAATTGAATACACTTAACTACATGTATCAGTTCATTTGGAAATTGGAAGTAGCAGCAACTGAGATGTGAGTTAGTCTAGAATTATGCAAGAAAGATCCATGATCGAACCTTAAGGTGTGACATGTTGGAAATTGAGGAAACATTAGAGTAATATTGTCAGTCATGATAGACATGATTCAAAAGAACTTAAAGGCATTAGTTTTACTATGATATAATATTTGAATTTAGTTTATTTTCATATATGATTGTGTATGAATAATTAAGAATTATTTATTATTATTACAAATATGTTATGTTTTATTTGGAAATATTTTCGAAAAAATTAAATATTCATTGCACGTTAGCACTCTTTTTTTTTTTTATCAATTTAATTTTTCCAAGTATTTGTCATAGGTCGGTGTAGATTATTGCATATTGTGAGAAGGGTTATATGATGATAACAAAATGCATTAATATTATTTTTAAGTAGAAGAAATTTTTGAATCAGTCTATATTATTTCTAATTAACCAGATTTCTTAAACGTATTTCAAGAGTATTTTTATAAATGAAACATATTCCCCATATATTTTGTGAATATTTTATATATTCACTAAAAGGGGTCCAGTACAAGAATCGTAAAGATTTTTTATTTGTTTAGATTAAATTTAGTTTTATCAAAATGTTTTTATTAAATCAAGATATCAATTAGAAAGACCTCAGTTGTCATGGGATTATACTAGACTTAAAAGAGGAATCAAGATGGGTCTGTCAAAAAGTCTCAATTGCCCTTCACTTCAGTTGAACCTAAAATGACCGTTTTACCTCTAACGAAATCAAAATATTACAATGTTATTCGACCAATAATAAATTGACATGTGTTAAATAATTTGATTATGTTTTTTAAGTCTGATTATTTAAAAAAATAAAATAAATAATAATAATAATAATAAATGAAATTAGACATTAACAAAAAAGAAATTAAACAAATTTGTAAAATAGAAGACAAAAACCCTATGGTCCAAATCATCGCTCACTGTAGTCCTAAAACACTCAAGTCCTCCATATAAGGAAAAAACAACAATTGTTCTGATAATAATAAGAATTTGCAGAACTATGAGTTTCAAAATTTTTATAAAATTCAAGAACCTTGGATCCATAAAATAGTAAAATAAAATAATAAAATTGAATAAAAGATCAAATCTTTTACCTTCTGTATCGATCTCTGTGAATTGTTCACCACATTGCCTTCATAATATGTCTTTATATTAAGAAACAAGTGAATAAACAATTTGTATAGAACTATACTCACTAACTTTTGATTTTTTTTTTTCGTGAAAAGAAAAATCAAAATAGTGTGTATAAAAAGTGAGTGTTTAATTTCGGTTATACAAAGAATAAAGAAATAGATTCTTTTTCTCTATATTTGCTGTAGAATAAGAAAAACTTTGTTGTCTTCTTTTTGTTTCTTAAACATACGTACAACAAAACCAAAACCCTTATCAAAAGAAAACTAATTCTTTTCTTTTTATAAGCAACGACTAGGGTTTTCATTAATTCAAAATTAATGTTGGATCCCATGTTTATTACAAATTAAACTTTCGTCCTATATAATATAATTAATTCAAAATTAATTTGTATTATATTTTAAAATCGAACTCGTGATCTCTGATAAATTAATTTATAATTAATTTAAACTAGAGTCACTATTGAGAATCGAATTCAAGACCTTTTATAAAATTAATTAAATAATGATTATTTCATAATTAATAATTAACTAATTAATTATTAAATAATTTGAATAATCACTATTATTCAAATACTAAGTGAATACAAATTTTGCTACTTACATAACACTTATAATTGGATGGTCCAATAACAATCAATTGAATTAATGATTTATCTTTCATATAACTTGCAGCTATATAAAATAATTTATCTTCTACCAATTAGAACTTAGATAATGTTTAACATATAATCATATCCTAGACAATAAATATAATCATACCCTTAAAATTATAACTTATTTTTATACTCCGAATATAATATTTATTAGGGATATTTATAATTTGCCCCCCAACCTTTGATCATAATCTGAAACTGATCCTCTTAGTTTCGGAATTAGCAATTAACCTCCCTAAAGTTTAATTAAATAAAGAATCGACTTCCTACCGTTACGAATTATGTCCATTACTGTTTGGGTGGAAGGGTAAAATGATAAATAAAGTTGATGAATAAATATCAATTAATAAAAAATATAAAAAAAAAATCCAAAATATAAAAATGTAAATTTTCTTTATTCTTTGAAAAACAAAAAGAGAGTTGATATCAAATTAAAAATTAAATTAATTTTTTTTTATTAATTTTTTTTTATTTTTTATTTAAAAAACAAAAAAAAATAAATTTATATGAAAATTTTTTTAAAAAAAATCTTTTTCCATTTCATCTTCCATCATCCAAAAGCTTTCTCTCTCTCTCTCTCTCTCTAATTCTGACGCTAATCTCTCCTCCCTCCTCTGCTCTTCGCCTGTCGCTACCCCCTCTAAGTTTGATTCGAACCCAACTGAGGTTAAGCATCATCATCTCCTCTCCTCCAATGTCGATTCCCTTCCCTCTTCCTTTCATCCCAAATTGCTACCACTTCTAGGTTCGATTTGAACCTATGGTTTGATGACGAACCATCATCATCTCCTCTTCCCCCTATCTCTCTCTCTCTCTCCCCTCTCTTCTCCCTCGACTCAACCAGATATCTTGGTTTTCAAGTAAGTGGGTTCCTAGAAACCCACTGAAAACCTCTCTCCGCCAGCCCCACTCCTTCTCTTTGCTGGTACTCACTCATTGTCTGGGTTGGTTGGGTGATGAACTAGGTTTGGTTTTCATGTGAGTGGGTTTGGGCTGATTTGATTTGAGTTGATTTTGTGGATTTTATTATAATTATATCATATTACCACAAATGACGCTTTACTTAGATACAGCTCTTGGAGATGGAAGATAGATAACTATAGGAGAAGTACTCCTGATCCCAAAGCAATAAGCAACTAAAATCTAGATTCTATGTAGTAGGAAGAAACCAACTTTGTAATGGCCAGTCAATTTAGATATTATATTATAGCCCCACCCTTCTCAATTATCTACTAAATGTACCATTACCATAACAGATTGATTTGTGTATACATGATATTATAATGACTGTAATATTACCACAATCAAAAAAACAAAACATGTTAGGAATAAGATCATACAAAGACGAAAAAACAACACACTCGATGAATACACAAAGGAATTCGAAAAAATGCAACTTTAAAACGAAAGCTATAATTGATTGGACATTCTTTTCAAGCCTTGAGTTTATGCTTATATAAGAAACAAAGCTTGAGCATGGAAAATGGAATAATGCAACTCTTCAAAAACGCTGTTGAGTATTACTCGAAGGTACATAGCTTGATCGTTCTTCTTTTTCCCGGTTATAATGAGGTTATAAGTTGAGAAATTGATGGTTGGTTGGTTGGTTAATTCAGCTGGTATCGATGATGTCGATTCCATAGAGTATAGTTTTTGTGAGAAGAGGGCTGTCGTACCTAGTGCTAGGACAAGCAGAACTAGCACTGAGAAACTTAATGCAGGCACAGGTGTGCTTGCCGGAGTGGCCGACAGCATTCTACATGCAAGCTCTTGCACTAAACAAGCTGGGAATGGAAACTAACGCTCAGGACATGCTAAATGATGGAGCCACCTTTGAAGCAAAGAAGCAGAATAGCCGGCGCATTTAGATTTAAATTTATATATATATATATATATATAAGATAACTTATATTTGGTGGATTGGCTGTCTGTCATGTCATGTTATGTTGGCTGAATAGTATAAAAAAACACGTTAAAGAAAAATGCATAAAAAGGTTATTGTTACCAAGAAACAAGAAATAAGAAAATAAGAAAATAAACAAACTGTAAATTATTGTGACTTGTATTTTTATTAAAGAGAAGAGGTCGAAACTTCACTGGCCACTAATAAACTTTGTGAAATTGAATATAATTAAGATGGCCAGGGATATTCAATATCATGATGGCTTGGACTTTGATCCAACAAATATGCTCCTTCAGGTCTTATACTCCAGTTACAAACTTTACAATCGTCCCTCTTCTCTGAGTATATAGCAAACGAATGAGATTCACTTCTCCATGCAAAACTGCAGTGAAATAATGTAAGTGAAAATGAGAAAAAATTCGGTCGAAATTGGAACTAGTAGGTAAGTTGATAAGGGACGACATGCTGCCCAAGATCATCATCTTTGGATTTACAATGAACTGTGAGATCTACCCCAGCACCAAGATCATTTTTGATATTGACATGCACTTTTGGATTTTGGATAATTGATGCTCGATATGAAATATTTAGACAATAAATATAATCATACCCCTAAAATTTTAATTTATCTTTATACTCATAATATAATATTTATAATAATTATATCATATTACCACAAAATGATATTTTACTAGATATAACTCTTGGATATGGATGATAGATAACTATAGGAGAAGTACTCCCAAAGCAATAAGCAATTAAAATCTAGATTCTGTGTAGATGGAAGAAACCAACTTTGTAATGGCAAGTCAATTTAGATATTATATTATAGACCCACCCATCTCAATTATCTACTAAATGTACCATTGGTCCATTACCATAACAGATTGACCTGTGTACGCATAAAGGAAAAAACCAACACCTTGAATTTATGCTTATATAAGAAACGAAGCTTGAGCATGAAAAGTGGAATAATGCAGCTTAGCAACTACAAATTATTGTGACTTGTATTTTTATTAAAGAGAAGAAGTCGAAACTTCATAGGCCACACTAATAAACTTAGTGAAATTGTATATAATTAAGATGGCCAAGGATATTGAATTGGGTGGCCTTTTGGATCTATATAATATGCTCCGTCAGGTCTTATACTCCAGCTACAAACTTCACAATCATCCCTACTCTCTGAGTATATAGCAAATGAATGAGATTGACTTCCCCAAGCAAAACTGCAATGAAATAATGTACCGCCGGGTAGTGGGAAAAGTCTTGGTCGAAATTGGAACGAGTACATTTGAAAATGAGGGACAACGTGCTGCCCAAGATCATCATCTTTGGATTTACAATGAACCCTGAGATTTACCCCTGCACCAATTTCATTTCTGATATAGACATGCACAATTGGATTTTTAATAATTGATGCTTGACATGCAATATTTAGAACCAAGAGAAGCAAAAACAATTGAAAAAGATATTTGTTGAGAGGACTCATGATTATTTGCTCCTAGTTAATGCCGCAATGATTATAAAAAGATCTCTCGATGTGCAGATCTTATATAGTGTCGAGTCTCATTCATATTAATATTAATAATGTGATTAATACTTTGTAACTGATTAAATGAATATCAATAAATTGAATACTTGAAATTCCTAATGGATAATTAATAAAAACAATGGTAACTCCCAAAGATTTGAAAAGCACTTTTTAGTGGGCCTGGTAACCGTTTTATTAGACATAACCATCAATATTCAATTCAACAAATTAAATATCATAATGATATATAATATATATTTGATATTTTCCTTATTTTGAGATGATTAATAATCAAATGTTTCGTATTTTCCATATTTTCACCAATAGCGCCAATATTTCATCCATATCGATATTTGAAGTGACGTGTACACCTTCACAATATAAGATCATGATATGCGGATATGAATTATTAATTATATGAGAAACTCATACAATACATGAGACACTTATGTCATATGTCATGATCTTAAATGGTAAAGGCATATATGTCAAATGCATTAAAACTTTTCTCATATTTGAAACCTTCATTCCATCTGTAAGAGCCAATCTTAAATGTTTGTTTATTAACATTTTAAACTAATTTACTTTATTTATTTCTTAATTTGTTCTAATTTAGTTCATAACAAATTAATAATCATCACTAAGTTCTCACATTTACACGACAGGTAATGTTGATCTAATGCCTTGCCCTTCACACTCAAGAGGAAGTGAATCTTGAGCAACTGGCATGTATCTGATTCTGAAATTAAAATAACGTACCTATTGTAGTATTTTTGGAATGTATATATATATATATATATATATACGTATATATGATTTTTTATTTGTTCTTATTATCTATTACCATTTATACGTTTTTTTTATTCATTACAATTAATATGTATTTAAAATTTTATCATTAATTGACGTTACATATTGAGATTTCTAATTTATTTTGGAAAAATAGTTTAAGAGAAATAAAAGTCAAATATTTTGTTTTTGAAATTATAATATTAATTTATTACTACACATTGGAAATCTAATTGACGTTACATCTAAGTTGCTGATATTCAAGTATACTTCCTCCTTTTAACAGATTATATTACAAAAAATAGTGTTAATTAAGCTTTTTAGAATATCTTCAATATTCTCATGAATTGTGAAAAAATTACACATCACATAGAATATAAAATAAACTTTTTCAATACAATTATTACTTATCAATGTAAAGTTGAGATGACAACGAAAAAAAATAAATATTGTTAACGTGGCCATTTATTTTCAGACGGTTTCATTTCAATAAGTTAATAACTATTCAATTCTAACTTTCAAATTTAATTAAAAATTAAATCAACAAACATGGAAACATTAAATAAAAAAAAACATGAAGTATTGAATGGAAATACATGAAAGTATTAAATGAAAATACATAAAAACATCAGAGAATAATTTTTTATTTAATTATCGATCAAATGATATTTATATTATGTCGGAAGTAAGTCCTATGATATTGATGATATAACACATTTCTTTAAAAAAAAAAAATACAACATATGAGAGCATTGAAGAGGTTCTTACATTATCATAAATTCTATGGTATTACTATTAAACCCATGATTTGATTCTTAAACAAAAGAACATTTAAAGAGAAGATTCATGTTTATAAAAGCACGAGTTGTGAGAGAACTCACCTACCAAATTATTTTTGTAAAATAAAAAAATTGACTAAGAAATGTTGATAATAAGTGAAGGAACATATTAAGCTTAGGGCCAATTTCTTTGGGTGAGTTGTTAAACGACAAGGTGCAAAAATTGTAGCTGCTTGGACTGTGATATAAAATTTGGTATTCTTCGATCCCTGAAACGAGCTTTCAGATAAATCAAGTGACATCAAATTGGATCCACTACCAAATAAATTGACCATTGATGAGAGCTGGTCGTGTTTTGCTAGATAGCAAGGCAAGGAATGAAAGATTTCCTCGTTGAGTTAGGATGGTTCCTAGAAGACCAAGACAAGAAATATTTAAGACTTATGTATACTTTGCGATTTTATGAATCAAAATATAAATAAACTTATGTATACATAAAATAAAATTGATTTTTTTTTTAATTAAAAAGGAAAAGAATTCAAAGAAAAACTAAAAGGTAATATATATATGTCGATGTCAGAATTTGGTCGACTGAAGTTCAAAGCCCAATACTTGCAATCGATGAAAAACAAGACAAAAACAAGAGAGAAAGAGGAAGAACAAAAACTGCACCAGTGTTTTTATGTGATTTGGCCAGAACGTTGCCTATGTCCACGACCGTGCACTCTGATTATTTTGACAAAGTCGCAGTATATTATATCTTCTTCTATCTGTTACAATGAATTTTTAGTCCCTATTTATAGGTAGGGGTGTTACAATTTGAGTAAAAATAAAACACAAAAGAATCATACATTAATTACACCTTCTAAAATCAATTAGCACTAAATCATGAGTCAGTTCCGCTATATCAGGGGTCGATTATATTATTATTTGAATTTGAATTTATTTCTAATTCTGGTGGCAGAATCATGATTGATTTAGGTTGTTGTCTTTCTGGAAGATTTCCTTAACAAACTATTCAATGTATGAACTAGAGCTTACCTTGGATGACCTCGAGCTAGACCTCATTCTAAGCAACAACCTGTGTATGAGGTGAACTAGATAATATTGGCCAGCGACCTGAAAGTAGTAGTGGCAATGCGAGCTTGTCCCTATGAACTGAAGAGCTTGCTCAGGGTAGATGTTGGTGAACCAGGCCTACGTCTGCTGGGTTACTTCATTGGATCAACTTGTTGGACTTCTACCAGGTTTTTACCAACCCATTTACACAATTCATAATATACTTATAACATCAGTCTCCCAACTCTCAGTGCATTCTGCGAACTAGGAACTCGAGCTCGTTGGTAAAAGCTTATACGACTGTGCCTGTCGTCTCGCACCTCTTCAAATTCCATCCCATCACTTTGACATATGGTGACAATTCAGGTGATATCCCCACTAGCACGTCTCGTGCCGCACGTATTTAATGTGCACACGTGTCAACTGACGACCTATGATTACCAAAGCCATAATTTGCACCGCGTCGTTGGATTTAAGGAGGTTGAGCAGCTCCCAGATCGAACAGCCAAGGCGCAGGCTTTGTCGTCCCTATATATAGGTGGAGCCCTTTCATCTTCTTTTTCCTCTACTATTTTTTACTCCAGCCGCTGAACTATTTTTTCTTCTTTTTCACTTGATTCTACTTCCTTGCATTGGTTTTTCTTGGATTCCACATTCTCGTCGATCAGATTCTTCATCTTTTGGTAACGATTCACAGTAAGTTTTCATTTCTATTGGTAAGGATTCACAGTAAGTTTTCATTTCTATTGGTTTTTCTTGCACTGATTTGGCTTGTTTCTGTTGTTTGAGCAAATTGTGTTTGCATTACATTTTCTGGGTTTGAGATAAATCTAAAAGCTTCATGCTCCTGATGTTGAATGTTTTGTTGCTGATTGTCATTTTTCATTTCCTGTTGATTTGATCTTGTTGCTTGTTTATTTGCGATCTGATTACTGTTTGTGACTTTTATGCATGCGAGCTGTAGGATGAGATATCTGTAGGTCATTAGCTTGTAGGTCGTTTTCCTATAGGTCGAACCCCCTCATAACTTTAGCAATCTGTGTGGTGTTTGCGATCTGTAGACTAGAAAGCATCTTAGTAAGAAACTTAGGATTTTTGGGCATGGTCTGATGGCAACGACCTAATTGAACCCTTTCATGTGTAAATGTCAAGTCATGGATGCCAACCACATAGAGTAGGCGATAATGACTCGTCCAGCTCGGAAAAGCTCGTTTCTGCTGAAGTACACACTGTTGGGAGAGCGACTTCTCAAAACGGCGAGGTCACTGAGGGGCTCACAGTTCGGGCAGACCCTGAAATGGCTCGCCAGGCCACTGAGGAGTGGCGAGCACGCGAGGTGTTTATACACCACGCCTCCAAGATAACATACGAGGAGATGAAGGGAATTGTTTTACAGTATCACCTCCCTAAAGGATGTCGTGTGATGTCTCCCAAATCTAGCGACCACGCATCTTATCTTCTTCCGGGGTTCATCGCCATTAGCACTCATCACCTCAAGGATGGACTCAGATTTTCGGTCCCTGCTTACCTCTTCGATTTCTTAAATAGGCTGAAACTTAGTTCTTTTTAGCTGACCCTGAACTCTTACTTGCAACTGACATCACTAGCCTTAGTCTTCATCAGGAATGGTCTTCCTCCCCTAACTCCAAAAATTCTAAGCCACCTCTATAGTATCAAAGATGTTGGTGGCGTAAAAGATGGAATTTACTATCTCACAGCTCGACAAATGAGCTATAAAATCCTCTTGCCTCAAGGCGATACGAAGGGCAAATCCAACGTAAGAGATTACAAGTCAAGTTGGTTCTATATCTCCTACCCTTCCCTTAAAGAGTTTCGAAACTTCTCCTTTACTCTCAGCCCAAGGAGATAAAAGGGAAAGCATCTGCAAGCTAAGGATTTTTTTTTTTTCAATTAATCCTTTTCATTTTACCTCGTAGACTTGAAAGAAGACAAAGCCACCCTTATTGACGAGGAAGACGAGATTTTCAAAACACTTGCGAATTCGGTCGAGGCGAGACTTAGCCACGCGTTTGACGACAACCTCTTCAGAGCCTATAAGCTAGCTCTTCCTCTTAACAACTAGCTAGTGAACAATAGGAGAGACATTAGAAGCAGAGGAGAGTTCGAGCTCGCTTCCGTGTTCAAAGTAGCTGGTGAAATAGAGGTCGCCCCTGTTCCCCAAGCAGTTCCAGCTTCTGCTACTTGACAAGTTCCAGGGATGGTAAAGCTTCCTCTTCGACAGGCTCTTCCAAAATGCCTTATCAAGCCTGCAAACCCTCCAATTACTACTCGAGAGGTTCCTTCAAAATGTCATGTCCAGCTTGCAGCCCCTTCAATTGCTGTTCCTAGCGAAGTGCCCCCCTCGGCACCTATCACAGATCCTCCTCAAACCCCAATCCCCACCTCGTAACTAGAGGTGGGTGAAGTTTAATATGAAGTTCAACTGGTTCAAACAGGGGAGGAAAAAGAAAGTCCATGACCAGTCTATCCTCGACCAAGCGACATCGTGCTGACAAAGGTAAGCAGGCCGAGGTTGCAGAGGTTGCAAGGAGAAGGGTTGAACCACAGGTCAGGGTTCGTCTTGAAAATGGACTAAGAGGGAAATACTTGAAATCTTTCCTCTACTACTCGTCCAAGATCATGCTAAGCCATCCCAAGCACCTGGATAGTGGGTGTCTATGGGGCGAGGACCTATCTGACTATGTAGCTCGTCATGAGATGCTAGTAACCATCATTTCCTTTTACTTCTCCCACCTCCTTGCTTGGTTAAATTCTAACTCGTTACATTTTAAGTCGCACTGGAAGCAATGAAGCAAAGGCAAGAAATCAATGCTTTTGAGGTCAAGAAGTCAAAAGAAGAGCTCTCGTTCATGGTTGCAAAGGCTGAGAAAGCTAAGAGGTCGGAACAAGCCTTTCGAGCTATGCTGATAAATGCGGAGGTGGTTAGAAAGGAGATTGATGAAGCTCTAGCTCGCGAGGAAGGTACCCATGCAGCTCTGAGGTCACACTTAAATATCAAGCTCTTTCAAAGTGAAGAAGAGTTGAATAAGGCAAGGGGTGAACTCGAGAAGGCTCTACAACGGGCAGAGGTTGTAGAGAAAAGAGCTTAAACTGCCGAACAGTAAACTGAGGCTGCACTCCAGTAAGCTGAGGTTGCTGAACGTCATGCAGATACTGCTCATATGGGGGCTGCTCTTCTGACAAAGGAAGTTGTCAGGGTTAAGGAAGAGGCAGAGATGCAGATCATTAAAGCTTGAGAGGAGGCCGAATCAATGAACTGTAGCAATTTCCTCTTCACCCTATGAGAGGCTCATCCCGAGCTGGATTTCTCGGTCTTTGAAGATAATAGACTTTTAAAGGTAAAGAGATTCAAGGCAGAAGTTGCCTCGTCCCCCGTTTTTTCAAACACAATTCTTCTGGCAATGGAGATACCTGTTAGGACCCTTGATGATTAAGTTGCAGAGTCTGTAGATATAACCTTTAACAATGCAGCTCCCAACGAGTCAGCCTCTCATAACCGGGGCACCCAGTAGCTTGCCATGTTGAACTTTCTCTTTTTGTAATTCTTTTGACTTTGTACTTCATTCACCTTGGCTTTCGAGGTCATTTGCAATAAATGCTCGTTCTGAGACTTTTATTAAGTTGTTTTGCCTCATTGCAGGGTTTATTCTTTAATACATTTGTTTTCGATGTTTTCTTGTATTTTGATCTGTCTAAGTCTTAGAATAATTTCCTAAAAATTGAAGAATTAAATAAACATAAATAAACAGTAATGAAACCTAGCTTGAGACCGTGAGGCTGTTGATTTTGATGAGCTGTAGTTAGTAGATTATTACTTTATTCAAAGATTTAAGTCAAACATTATAAAATTATTGGGAGCTGGATAACGGGTCGAAACCTCGACTACTATATCAAAATGTTGACGAGCTGTGCAGGGGATTGTAACCTCGCCTGCAATAGCGATGCGTTTCATGAACTACGTAGAGGGTCGTAACCTCGCCTGCCGTTGCCATAAATTCGGAGCTATACAAGGGGTGGTAACTTCATTTGCAATAGCAATATATCTCAAGCTATACAGGGAGTCGTAACCTCGCCTACTATAGCAATATATTTCTTGACGAGCTATGTAGGGGATCGTAACCTTGCCTGCCATAACGATATTTTTGTGAGCTATGTAGGGGGTTGTAACCTTACCTGCCATAACAATATTTTTGTGAGCTATGTAGGGGGTCGTAACCTCACCTGCCATAGCCTTATTTCTACGATCTATATAAAAGGTTGTAACCTCGCCTGCCATAGCGATATATTTTGCAAGCTATGCAAGGGGTCGTAACCTCACTTGCCATAACAATGTATTTTGCAAGCTATACAAAGGGGTCGTAATCTCGCCTGCCATAGCGTTATTTTTACGAGCTATACAGAAGGTCGTAATCTCGCCTGTCATAGCGATATATTTTGCGAGCTGTGGGATTGATAGCGAGCTAATAGGATGGAATCTACTAACTTAATAACTCATAAAATTTGGAGAATAACATTGTTGACGTTCTGAGACGGTCAATATCCGATTGGGGGTCGGAACCTCACCAACGGAACGATTTGTATGGGGCCGACAGTGAAGAGCATGCCGGGCAATCCCTTTTGGCCTCTGAGGGTCACGTCTAGAGTTGAACCCTCAACCTTATCGGTGTTTTTGGATTGACAACTCCTAGCACCAAGTTGATCAACTTGGTAGCAAGAGTTGTCAACCCAAAAACACCTATAAGGTTGAGGTTTCAACTTCGGACACTACCCTCTGAGGCCAAAAAGGGTTGCCCGACGTGGTCTTTACCTTCGGTCGGACATGGTCTTCACCGTCGGTCCCACACAAATCGTTCCATTGGCGAGGTTCTGACCCCCAACCGGGTGTTGATCGTCTCCAGACGTCAACATTAAAAATGTACGTTTTAAGATAAGCTTGGTGGTAGGAGTTATCAACCCAAAAGCACCTATTAGATTGAGGTTTCAACTCCAGGCGTGACCCTTAGAGGCTAAAAGAGGTTGTCTGACGTGGTTTTCACCCCCGGCCCGACATGGTCTTCATCGTCGACCCCATACAAATCGTTCCGTTGGCGAGATTCCGAACCCAACCGGGTGTTGACCGTCTCCGGACGTCAACAATATATATATCCGTCATTGGCCATAGAGTAGTAACAAATCAAGGTTATCTAGTTTGAAGCTAGATCAATGGATGATTTGGTTTCAATCCAAATCATGTCGTTTAGGTTTCCATCTAGTTACCTAAAACACTGTGATCTAAAAACCCAAATCGTGTTGAAGTTCAATCATATCAAGACAATTTAGTTTCAAATCAGATTAATGGATGTGATTTAGTTTGAACCGGACCGTCAATATGGTTTGAATGATTTGGTTCCAACTTTAAACCAAATTATTTTTTTGTTTTTGTTTTAATTATTTAAAAAAAATTTTGGTTAATTAGTTTTGTTCCCATTATTTATCTATAAGATGGACAATTGAGATCTATCTTCATTTTTACTTTATAATTTCATTTATATTTGCTTTTTAATTTAGTTTTAGATATTTTTAGCTTTACCTTCCATCTTTATTTTAATTAAAATTAAAATAATCTACTCAAATGATGATAATAATCCTCCCTCCTTTAAGTTTGACCAATTAATGTTAATTTGAATGTCAATAAGGGATTAATTTGATGACTTTATGAAACTTTAGGGATCATATGAATCAAAACGGAAAAATGTTATAAATGATGACTTTATGAACCTTTAGGAATCACAATAAATGATGACTTTATGAAACTTTAGGAATAACAAGAGTCAAAATGGAAATAATTAAAAAAAAAAAAAAAACTATAAACCATACAAATATAGGGGAAGTTTGCCTTAATTTGTGTTTTATTATATTTTTCAAATTATATATATAATGTTTTTATAATCTGGTATACCTGATTTTAAAAAGTAAAGACCAACCAATCAAATTCATCCACTGCATTTGAATTAAATAGGATAGATAATTTGTTTTATGAGAGAGAATACAATAAATGAATTTGATTGGTTCGTCCTACCATTTTAAAATTATGAGGTAGTAACTATAGAAGTTCTCTCTCTATATATAGTGATTCTACCATCAATATTTTCTAACTTTAAAATGTTAAGACGAATTAATCAAATTCTTTTATTGTATTTAAATTAAATAGGAGAAAAAGTACAATGAATTAATTTGATTGATTCGTTCTAACTTTTTAAAGTTAAAAAGTACTAATGAAAAAATTATTATATACATATCTCTCACAAGATTATCCCTTCTAATGTGTGTATGTATTATGGCAGTTGCCATTAGCCTAAGATATTAAGGTATGTGAGTAAAAAAAATGTTTGGATTAACATATTTAAATTTATGGTGGGACACAATTGAATGTTGATTCCGGTCCAATAAAGATTGGATTTCTTTTTCTACTAGCTTCAAGGGGGGAAGCTGCCCATTGGTATGCTTTGTTTTGTGATTTTTTTTTTTAATCTCAGTATTTATTTCATATTTGTCCAGATTTATATGATGTGAAGGGGATATAAATATGGTGAATTACTTCATTTCGTTTGTTTGGAAGGATGGTTTATAATATAAATGATGTTGCACGACCCCTTAAAGCATCATTAAAAGGCTGCTAATATGTATTTCATAAAGTTCTACACATGAAGCTACTTGTACAGCAATTATCAATGCAAGATGCGCAACTTCATATGTGGTAATTCGTTGTTGGTTAACAAAGCTGAGCAAGAAATAATGATAAATGAGAGCGGTTTGTTTCCATAGGAGATGATAGTTGTGGTCACACAAACTATTACTAACAAGTAGTGATGATAAGAATAAATAATAATTGCTAATTAACCGGTGACTCCTTTTCTCATTTCACATTTGAAATGAGTGATATATAGATTCCCTAAAGAAAGTGGCATGCATAGAACATGTTGACACAAAACAATCATTAAAGACTTGTTGAATTCCAAATTCATGCAAGCAATACACACCACCAAGTTTTAAGTTGTGACCTATTGTGATTGCGGACCCACTGTTGGGCTAGGGGGGGACACGTTCCCCCTCATAAATTTTTTGAAAATGAATTAAGTTTACTGTATTTAAATATATAAATATAATATGATATTGTTTCACCAATACACAATGGCTTTGATGGCTGCAGTTTGCCATTTGTTGTAGATGCCACTAGAGTTCAATCTTTGGCCCATCAGAGAGATTTTGTTTTTTATCTTTTTTCTTAGTAATTTAATATAGATTATATAAATAGAATGTCAAATGGAAACACAAGATTTGAAAGGGCTTTGCTAGTTGTGGATGCTTTGCTTTCTAGATGCAATCATGCTTCAACTCCCCTTTATCTCATATATATATATATATATTTTTTTTTTATTCACTCACAAACACTGCTTTTTTTTTTTTTTTTGAATTTTTTTTAATTCACTCATAAATGTTGGTTTGTCTCATATATATATATATATATATATATTTTTTATATCATGCATCTTGTTTTTCTTTGTTTCATCCACTATGGTTCAATTAATTTCTCTATCAAAATATGTTACTTTTCCTCTTTTTTTTTTTCCATTACAGTTCAATTTGTTCTCTTATCAAAACATGTTGTTTTTTCTATTTCCTTTTTCCATTATTACAAAATGATCTTTAAATTTGAAACATTTTAACTTCATAGATTATCAAGTCATAATTGGTATGTTTTTTATTTTATATTTGTATTAAGAACGTTATTTTGAGAAACTTTGTTTATAATCTTTTAAGGGGTAAAATTATATATCTCCTATTAGTTATGTATTTTTGCTAGTTTTATTTCATATAACATCATTCTAGTAATCAAAAAAAATATTATAAAGAACATTTTATATAACTTAGGGGTTGTTTATTTTTTGCACTTAACACTTAATAGTACTTAATTAGGCTAATTAAGAGATTTTTGTTTGTTTTTTTAAGTGGTCAAATCACTTAAAACAACCCAAAAACCACTTAAAAAAAAGTTATATTTTTTTACTTTTCACTTAATACAAAATCACTTAATAATTTTATAAATATATCATTCCAAATTTATCCTTCCTAAAATAACATATTTCCAAATTTATCATAATTTTACATTATACAAATTTTTTTTAATGCTTTAAGAAAAAATATTGAAAAATTAAAACCCTAAATATCTCAATATCAAATTTTTCTATAGCTAGATTACTATATTTCTCCAATTAAATTTCAATAAGAATTTTTATTGATCTTCTTTATTAATCTATTTGTGGAGTAACTCATTTTGTATTTATTTGTTAAAGTTTCATTATGTTATTAGTGTTTTTGGTTAATTCAATTTAAGACCATTTTGTTTATTTTTATTTGAATATATAAATTAAATTGACTCTACTATAATAATTCATTTTATTTTAATAATGAATCAAAATATTATATATATATATATAAATGTTTTAATATTTGGTAAATAATTTATTATAATTGTTTGTATCATATTTAATAAAGTTACTTAACAACTAATAATAAAAGGATATAAATATCAAATTGTTAGTATTTAGACAATTTTAACTTTAAAAAACAAACAAGATTATTATACATTCAGTGGTAAGGAAAAAAAAAACAAACATGTTTATCAGATTTCAGATTTTAGTCACTATTCAGTCTTCAGTCTTCAGCAGCAATGTTCAGTCTTCAGACAAAAAAACAAACGACCCCTTAGTTTTTTGATGTTATAATTATTATGTAAAAGTGCTCCCTCTCATATAGATTTCTGGGTCTGCCACTGATTGTGAGCATGAAATAGGATGCGAATTTTGGTTTTCTTGTAAGAAAAAAGTCATACAAGTGATTATAAGTTGTAAACTGAGTATCTTAAACAGGAGGAATGTACGCAAACATTACATGTAATTACAGGAAAATGGTTCTGATACCAAAAGCAAAAGCTGTACCCGAAAAAAAAAAAACAGGTGAAAGGCAGCATAAGCAAATATATTAACAGAAGGTTATATAGTGAAACACATTCATTTTCATATTGTTGGCTGTAATAGGTTTGTAATCGGTTGAAGCCATTTAGCTTAGCCTCCCGAACCTCTGCTCAATGAAGTGCCCGAGTTTTAACCTGATCAAGAGAAAGAACATGTTGAGAAACTAGATAAACAAGTTGCTTCGTTACCAAGTAAAGCAATGCTTCTGTGGAAGTAGCAGATTTACCAGCGAAGTTCAAATATTGTTCACCATAAAAGTAGTAAGGTCCGAATTCAGATGGAGGCTTGAAAGCTGGCCAGGTGAAAACAAATGCGATCTTAGCAACTCCTGTTCTGTTGAAACTATCTTGGCCTGAAGGAAATACTGCTAACTTTATTTCTAAGTATTGAGACGGATTCCTGCGCGGATTACTCAGTGAAATTGAATCAACAGGAAGTTGAAAAGACTGATAGGTTTCTAAAAGTGACTGCTCGAGAATTCCATAACAAGTTTTGTTTCCTACACCTGAAAAAGAAGGAGCTATGAATTTTATAGTTCCTCTATATGGATGTGCACACTTGCAGGTTGGGCTAGAAATCTGATTTGAACTGCAGGAAGTGGGTACACAGTTCTTTGCTTGTGTTGTATAAAAGGAACTCTGCTCAGAAACTGTGCAATAACTTTTGGTTTCTCCTGATTCCTGACAAATCGGGTTATCAGCAAGTCTGCAGAATTTAGTAGGAAAAAATCAGTATGTTAAAAAGAACATATTGTTAATAAGTTTGAATATGCTCTATTGCTAGGCACTTAGAACTTCAACAAAGTAGTGAAAGAATTAAGTTTTACGTTATTGCAATATCTTTGCTCGCTTCTGGTCTGTCTATGAAAGCAGTAAGAAAATTGCTCTGCAAATTGATGGATCGAAGCAGGTTGCTAGAGCTGGGGACAATATTCAAGGTACCACTAAGGTTGTTATGATTCAGAACCCTGTACCATGTGTAAGGAAAATCAGGGTACCGTTATGGATGTTTAGCATGTAGGGTAATCATAGAGTATGTTTCATTTGAAATTTTAAATAAATTTTGCATTCATTTTGATGCTATTTGAAACTTAAGTTGATACTCACACAGTGTGTAAATTTGGAAGATTGAATATTTCTCTAGTCACTTCACCTTTAAGTGCAGTGCGGTCCATCACTCTGAAATAAAAAATGGTCGATTATTTTTCCATCTTGTTTATATATTTATTGTACACAAGCATAATCATGCAAGTATGAAAAATGTGCACATGCAAATGCAAACGCATACAAGAAAAATAGACATTACATCAGGACTCATAATATGATATACAGCATGGAAAGATCACCCCATCCTTAATATGATCATGAAATTTTTTACTTGTACAGCTGAATTGAATAAACTAAACTACGTATATCAGTTCATTTGGAAATTGGAAGTAACAGTAACTGAGATGTGAGTTAGTCTAGAAAGACAGATGATTGAACCTTAAGGTGTGACATGATGGAAATTGAGGAAACATTAGAGTAATATTGTCAGTCAATGATAGACATGATTCAAAAGAACTTAAGGCCTTAGATGAATTGAATTGAATCCAAAGTAGTCAAAATCCATTGATGAATTGAATTTTATATGTTCATGTCGAAGGAACAGAGATACATACATTCTTTCTAGTGACTGTGACGTTGAAAACCATGAAGGAAGAGTTGATGCATCAAAACTGTTATTATTCATGGCCCTGCAGAGCATATTTATGATATACTGTGAAAACTGATATTGAAATAAAACATAAATGTAAATGGAAATAAAAGAATAAGAGGAAAGAGGAGATTCACATGGGTAGATCTTAGAAGTACTATTAGTACCCTCATTCTATTGATGACTGGAGATAGATAAAATAGTTAGTAAAACTTATCTACTTACAAGTAGCAGAGGGATATTACTGATGATTGAAGATATAATTATAAGTTCAGGTGCCTATAAATAAGCATTTCTATATAGTTGTCTTTTGGACTATGATTTGATGAAATAAAAATATATTCAATTCTTCCCTCTCAATGACTCGTGTTTCCCATCCCTCTCCTCTAATTTTAAACCATCCCTAACCATAATTTTTCTCAATGTATATGATGACTTCTGATAAACATAAAGAGATGTCTTGGAACTGCTACGCTGGAAATTTACTTGAGCATCTAGATGGTGATACTCACACAACTACCAAAGTTTTCACTAGTCCAAGGGAGGAAGGAAGGGTGCCAGTGAGCTGGTTGCTGTCAAATATCCTGGCAACAAAAGAAATCAGATTTTATTAGAAATACTTTAGTTGAAAACCTTTTAAGAGATAAGAAGAAATTCATATGCAAAATATTTGACTGAATAAGAAACAGGACTTTCAATTTATATGCAGCTGACCAAGACAATTTGATATAAAAATTAAGTGAAGCTACAAGATCTAGTTCAGTAAACCTTAATGAAACTTACGTGTGTACCAGTTGCATGTTTGAGCTGAAAAGTTTTTCTGGGATGTGGCCTGATAATTGGTTCTTTCCAAGATGACTGTCAATGATGGCTAATGCTTCAGATTGGTGGGCAGAAAATAAGGCCAAGTAAAAGAAACCGAAAAATGCTCACAGATTTGACATACAAGTGTTGTGCATTAAGTAGCATATCAAGGCCAGGAGATACTCCATCTGAGACTGGGATTGGCCCCTCAATTTGGTTTTCAGTAAGATCCAGCCATAAAAGCTTAGACAGCTTACCAACGGAAGGTGGAATCTGTCCACTGAAGCTATTAAAACTCAAAAATCTGCATGCAGGAGAAATGAGAAGTTTTAAATATGTTAACATGCTGGCACAAACATAGAATGCGGTGACATGATACCAAAACTTATTCCAGTTTACTCTGTATAATAATATTTTTGTTAGCAGAGAATTACAGAATCAGAATGCTTACAAGAATTCTAGCTGCTTTAGAGATCCAACAGAGTCGGGAATTGGCCCGGAGAAACTGCAACCTAGTAGGAGCCTGCCATCAAAATAAACAGAACACAGTTTTTATGAGGACCTAACCACAGAAGTTTGCTTTCAGCTAGTACCTGCACTAAAATATATCTCACTTACAATTTTGTTAAGTTCTTTAAATTCCTGATCGTCGGTGGAAGAGATCCTTTGAGATCTTTGTTGTAGGATAAATCCTGCATGAAGAGTTCATAATCAAAATCTGTAATTAGCTATAAAAACTTCCACTAAATACAACTATTAAAGGAGGTGCTGATTTAAACCAACTGATTAAGTTAATGAATGTGTAACAAAGTCCCTTAACGTGGTTTATTTATAAATGGGACAAAACTTTCAAAGCATCAAAGCCTAAAAGAACAAGTTTTGCATCTCATATATATATATATACATTGCATATATTATGCAGTTGAACGATATGATAATTATAAGGAATGCTAGCCAAATTATGATGGAATCAAAAAGGCTAAAAGATGTGAGTGCCAGAGTATTTAAGACAGGCGATGGTTAAATGCTTGTTTAATTCAACCGCATCAGTGGCAAGACGAAGACATGCAAGCGCAAATGGAAGACTCACAGAGTCTGCAATTCTGATAAGGCTGTGATATATTCAGACAGTGTACCCTTTCACTCCTATACTTGCTAACATTCTGAAACAGAGAATCAATAGGTTGTAAAGACAGAAAAAGTAACCTTCCAGTAGCATTATAAATATGTTAAAAGGAAACAAAAATAAAAATTCCAAAAGCTTGCATAGAGGTCACGCGTGAGTTGGTGCAGTCAATTCCTTCCCATCGATCACCACATGGATCTGCACCCACCCAATTAGGTGGTAAGCCTTCCCAAACATCTTTGAGAGATTTTAAGGCAGCAGCTGCATTACAATTCATGTAAAATTAAAAATAAAGCTTGAGTCAATCGCCACAAATAAGTTATTCACTAATGCCCATGAATCCAAAACAGACTAAGAATTTACAAAACTATACTTTTAGCCCATATATTAACATTAATAACTCTAACGAGTTACCATATAACTAGAACCAACAGCAAGTAGAATCAAAACCAATATACTATTAACTGATTTTTTTTTTTTTATCTTTTGCAAGAGACTGAATTTTCTTTAACATAAAGTGTATAGATTAAAAAGTAACCACTCATAAACATACACAGACACAAACACACAAGAGATGGCATCTTACAGTTAATGACACAACAGGCAGAGAAGGTCGACTGCCTGTTAATCTTCAATCTTGATTTGCACCTAAGCAAGTACTTAACTAGCTTATAAATACTAAAACTCTATAACATATATAGTAACAGGCATCTAATCTTAACTTTTAGCAACCATTCAAGGTTCAATCTTGACATACACCAAAGAAAACAGAGATACTAACTGAACTTACCATCTTCATAGTTAGTCACAGCTGCAGTGATAAAAAACTTGTAGCACAAAAACAGAAGAAAGACTTGAATTCTCAGGCCCATCTCTCAAGAAACAAATATGCTTCAAACAAGAAAGTTTTGTTAAAACATTAATCCATTGTTTGTTTGTTTGTTAAAAAGGAATGTTGATGGAGAAAAAATCAGTTTCCTTGCTCTGTATGTTACTTTTCCTTTTTGGGTAGTACAAAGAGAGGATAAGAGAAGAAGGAAGCTGATTGAGTGATAAAAGTTTAGTGGTGGTGGGTGGAGAAATCATAGTCATGGCTTGTCATATATACATCAATCAATTTGGAGTTATTACAACACAACACAACGGCAACCAATCAGCTAAACTTATACATACCATTGGTGGAAAATTACAAACATCACTGGATACCAGAGTCACAGATTGTAGTTATAAATATCAGATATAATATTACCATGCAGATATATATTATAGATGTATTTTAATGGAATCATATACTTAAATTAAAAACATAAACCAATTTTCCAGCAAACCAATGAAATTTTGGATATCCATTGGCCATTAGCCTAGCAAGGGACCGGTCACGTATTATTAAAAAACACATACAAAGCATCTTATTGAATTGTATTTCAATTTTAAAATATTTATAGAATATTATGGAAAATCATATTGCTATTGATGCCACATTGCCCCTATATTTAGTTCTTATAACCATTTAATTTGCAGTCATATGCACACAGTATGTGGGATTCAACGAATCCAATTAGTGTGATGAAGAGTATAAATCAATGTAGCAATTTGAAATTTTATCAGATGTTTGAGTTTATCAGTAATAAGGTTAAATTAGTGTTTATTACGACAAATGATTCAAAGAAGAAGACATTATTGTCAGCGCAAACGTTAATCCCAGTCTTCGGCAAAGCGGGTTTGAATGTAATAGACTTGAATAAAGAAATCATACCATTGCCAGCACACATAAAAAGACAAAAACATGAGCAAACATTATAGTCAAATAAATCCGGCAATTCTAGACAATTTTATAAACCCAAATGCTAATGTAACGTACATATATATACATTTTCAAATATATTTTATCTCAGGCTGCGTACTCTGTAAAACTGAACTTCCACAAAGTCAACTAAATGAAGAGCAAGGATGGAGATAAGTTTGTCGAGTTGTCAATAAAGTAAATATGGTTGCTGCCTAAGTTTGATGTGTTGCTGAGTGGTCATAACCGACCCTGTCCTTGTTTGTCATGCAAGGATGAGGTTCAACTCATTTGACCACAAAAGGTGGTAAATTTTCCCTCATTTTTTATGGGCTGCTCCTTCCTTTTGTGAGAGCCTTCCTTCAGCTGTGCCTTAGCTAGAAGCCTTAGTTCTGAGTTATGCCTCAAAATCCTGATCAAGAGAACCTAGTAATATTAAATATACTTATAATATGTATTTATAATATATATATGAGACTTTTTGAATTAGGTATACATGACTTTAAAAAGAAATAATCAATCAATCAAATTCATTTATTACATTCTCTCTTCTAAAATAAATTTTATTTTCTATTTAATTTAAATGTAATAGATGACTTTGATTAGTTAATCCTTACTTTTTAAAATCAGGTATATATGATTTTAAAGGTTAGAACCAACCAATCAAATTCATTGCTTTTCTAAAACAAATTTTCTCTCGTATTTAATTTAAATGCAATTGATGAATTTAGTTGATTGATTCTTATTTTTTAAAATCAGGTATACCTGATTATAAAAATATTATATATATATATATATATGTTGTTGCCTGACCCAATAATATAATACAAATCAAAAGAGATGAGTCTTTTTCTCCATCTACCAACATATCATATGAGGTGGGGATGTCTCACTTTGTCTTCAAATACTTCAAAAATGATTGAAGTAATTGCACAACACCCCAAGGTTTTTGCCAAAAATAAGCGAAAACACATTTACTCTTTTATTATACCAAACTCTTATGTTGTTAGTTAACTTCCGTCAACTTTAACGGTTGATTAAGATTTTTGATTAAATGATCATTTTATTTATAATTAAGATAAAATTAAAATTAAAATTATTAAATATAAAATAAAAATAAAAATAAATTAAATATTAAATATTAAATATGTATTTCTATTGTCCATTTGAGAGATGGATGGTGGAGATCTTTTTCTAAATTTCTTTTAAAATTTAAAATTATTAAATATTAAAAATTAAATTAAATTAAATTAAAACACTCATTTATCCAACATCATTCATTCACCTACCCAAAAACAAATCCATTCCTTTTCAATAGTTTAGTTTCTCAATGCATCAAAACAAATTAAATCAATATAACACAAAAAGTTCATCAAAGTCAGCTGTAACTTTAGGTAGCATGAGACTTTCAGGTAGCCAACGAAGGTGATCTGGGTTTTGAAAGAAAAAAAAAAAAATTGAAAGCCATTCATCAAATCAAAGCAATCGTTTTTCAATGAAATCAAAGCTAGCGAAGGGTTTTTTTTTTTTTTCTTTTTGGGTGATGGATTATGGTTTTTGTGTGGCTTGTTGATCAGAATGAAGAAGATGAAGAATGAAGAAGAAAGCGCCTACGAAGGAGGTTTTTTTTTTTTTTTTTATGGATTGTGGTTTTTTTGTATGGTTTTTGTGTGATTTCTTGATGGGAATGAAGAAGAAAGCTAAGACCCATATATTTTTTGTGATGGATTGTGGGTTTTTTGTGTGGTTTGTTGATGAGAATGAAGAAGAAGATGAAGAATTAATAAGAGAACAGTGTACTATTCTTCAATTTTTTTTTTATTTTCACTTATTTTTTAAAATTTTTTTGAAACCCAGATCTTCAACCTACCTTTAACTCCCAGATCTTGATTTCAAACCTAGATCCTCAGACTTTTTATTTTTAAAAACTTCAATCTCTTTCTTTTTTTTTTCCAAAAAATTTATTTTTGTTTTATTTTTTCTTTTTAATCTTCACCAGCATAGGATCTCTCTCTCTCTCTCTTAATTATTTATTATTTTTAATTTTTGTATATTTTTATAATTTTAAATTTTAAAAAATAGAAAAAAAAAACTATAAAACATGAAATTACCCTTAAGTTGATCAATTTTAATAAAATTTAACTAATGAAATGATGATTTGTGCAATAAAAGAGTAAATGTTTCATTTTCACTTGTTTTTAGGCTGTGAAATTCATTCAAAATGATTATTCATTGACGCAATGAAACAATAATGCAAGAATAGTTAAGAAAAAAGAAGAAAAAAAACAATAATGCAAGAAGAATAGTAGGAAGAGGTCCTTTTCTTACTAGAATTGATAAGGACCGGCTGTCACTCCGTGATTAAATAAATGTGACGTGTAAAGATGGCAACATATTTTGAACTTTCTGGTAACTCATTGGCTACTGTGTTAAATCATCTGATGGTCATGATCTCTGTGGCCCCAAAATAATGTATTTCTAAATAATTTAACACATGGTCAGCATGACCGCAACTCAACTTTTACTGAAAAACGTGTACCCAGTAGTGAGCAGCCTGTATGTAAATTAACAGGGACCTCCTCACATACCTGAGTACATTACTGAGCATTTTAAGCAGTCATCTGAGTTTGACAATAAATCATAAAAGCCTGACAACAATTTTATGATAGACTCATTATGAATTAAGGATGTTTGTGTTAACTGTTGAAAATTACTGAATGGCTCAGCTACAAACTTATTGAAGCACTGAATTTCTGACAAGGTAAATTGGAACGAAACTTTGATCCAAAAGATGAAAGTTTGATGATTACTAGATTTGATAGATAATTAATGAATATGTTATATCATATTACTTCAAACTGTCAACAGAAACATATCACAAGTGATATGCTCTCATGGTGATGAGTGATGATGACACACAAGACAGCTGGCACCTATGCATTTGCGTGCATAACGTTATAAGAAAATGAGTCTTTTTTTTGTTCCTCTCAAAAAAGGAAAACGAGTCCTTGATAATCAATTTTCAAAAGCAAACCTCCACTAATTTCTCAAAGCTTGATTATAAGAGAAGCACAACAATAAATAAGAGGACTTTGAAAGTTTACCAGACCTTTTTGCTCTAAACTTAAGAAATGACCATAGCCAAAAAGCTTTCATCAAGGTTTGCTAGCACTCCTGGGGTAGGAAAATTATCGATGTAAGAAAATATTTTGTCCATGAAACTTTTTACGGTTGAATCATAAGGAGAAGAGACTGGTGCAAGCAAATTTTAATGTTTCATATGATAATATGGACAACATGATCATGAACTTTGTTGTTGCAGATTGATCGAGAGAGTTATAGAATTTGATGTGACCGTAAGATGAGTAATTACGGGTGATCCTTGGACAAAGCGTCAAAAAGTGAAATTAACGAGCATTTCTTATGCATCAATTATGGTCGAATTTTAATCATATATAACAATAGGGTTGGTTGAATTTTAATCAAATATAACGATAGGGTCAATGTTGGGAGATTCAAGAAAATGTCATATTCAGTTATATAAGTATACGTTAGGACCAGCTCAAAAGTAACCTTAAACTTAGGCAAAATTTTAAAATAAGATTTGTATTATTTAATGTATAAGGAGATATTTTATTTAAAATTTTATGTAATATGTGGTTATACCCAAAATATCACCATCGGCTAAGCAATTGTCATAACATAGCTTTAATATATCGATCCCACAGAGAAGTGAATAACAAGAAGTATTTGAAATAGTAAAATTTTACAAATAATAATAATAATAAATAGTAAATAATAGAGAGCAATTGAAGGGAGAATTATCTAAGAGTTTTTAATTAGAGAATGAATTAAAAATATATATATATTTATGACAACCAATAGAGAAAATAGCAAGACTTTGAGGATCACTTAATTGTTTACTTTTTTATTACAAAGTTTGATTTCAAATTACTACACAATTGCATGTTTCACATCCTAAACAAACAATTGGAAAATAAGGATTTAAAGATCAAATAAAAACACCAATAAAATTAGCAAAACTCTTTCAATCTAATAACAAACTCGGATATAATTTACAAGTTATCTAAGAACGACAATATATCAAATTGATAATATTAGAGTCGAAAATCAACTTATAAATTTATCAATCTAGAAACTATGATTTTAACATGAACCACATAAAAAAGTTTGACTGAATTTATATGAAACTATAAAATATAATTTCTAAATTAAAACTTCAAAAAGAGTTTAACATAGACATTGAAAAGCTTGAAAATAAACAAACTTGAATAACAGTAATCTTACAATTAAAATCAGACCTCAGTCTCACTCTAATTTTAACCTAACTTGCTCATTATTTCACAATTCTATAGAGAAAATGTGAAAATAAAATAGCAAGTTTTTTTTTTCTCAAAAACTTTGATTTTTTTTTCTCTAAATTGGTTCCCCTTTGCTGTCCGCTTGACACCCTATTTATAGAAGCAGAAAGCTTCCTCTCCAGAAAATCTTCTTCACAGGAATAGCTGACTTTCAAAATTCAAATTTAATTTTGAAATTTAAATAAACCAATTATGGTCAAAACCTTTCCATCCATATCACAAGTTTGTTCACAATTCTGCCTTTTTCATCACCCTAAATTACTCTATCATTTTTTTTTTTTAAATTTTGAAAACCGAATCATATGTCAACTCATCCCAGAATCACTTCGCCACTTCTCAATATTTGGAAACCAAATCAAATTTCAACAATCACCACAAATCACTCTCATCCATAATTTGAGGATAAATCAAATTTCAACTCATCCTCGAATCACTCTGCCACTTCCCAAATTTGAGAGATAGGTCAAATGTCAATCTATCCCCACAAATCACTCCATCAACCCTCTCTCAACCAGCTTGTCAAATTTGAAAATCAAATAACCTCTCAATCTTCTGTCTAAATATGTGAAATCAATCAAACCACTTGCAAAATCGGCAGCCTTTGAAAATGAACAAGAAACCATAGTTTTGACAGCCATAAAAATGGAGAGTGCAGCGATGACTTCAAGTTTGGAAGAGATAATTACAGGTCCGTCAACCATGGAACTGGAGAAGAAGAACACTAGCAGCGGCAGGTCCACGGAGATGAAGAAAATGATTGCAGCGATGGGAGTTTGACAGGAGGTGCGACGTCGGCTGAAACTTAAAGAGAAGAGACTGGCTTAAGCAGCAGCTGCTGGTCGGAAAAGAAAGTGGCAGGTCTAGATAGCAGTTCGACAGTGGCAATGGCAAAAAGAAGAAGAATGAGAGCTGCCTGTGGAGGTTGCATCTGACAGGGCATGTTTTGTCTCTGAATTATGTTTGACTTAGGCTTAGCTTTGGGCCTTTTGAAATTGTTTTCTGAAAATCACTAAAAGCCCAACAAATATAAATACTCATCAAGTCAAAAACATCAACCTAATGTACATAAAAATGCACTAATCCAAATGATTAAACTAATTATATTTGCAAAAATAATTAAATAAAAATGGTTCATTAAACGATATTCTCCGACAAATGCAATCAATTTTCTATTATTAAAAGCGTATTTTTATGCATTAATCAATATGGAATACAAGTGTACACCTCCGGTCATTGGTTTCTCTATCAGAGCAGAAAAATACCATTTGGTTATCTAAATTTCGCGGTCAAGCTTCATATTAGCATTTTATCTTAGTTTCTTGAATCCAACATGGGAATATAAGTCTCATTTAGTTGTGACCAAGCATGAAAAACCTCCTTGGCCACTTTGAATGCATCACAGATTATGAATTCAAGCATTGTATTCGGGATCTAGTTGCTCAAAAACATGCATTATATGTACAATGTCCAATGTGTTTTGGGAAAGGTAAGCCTCTGGGAGAGACATGTATTGAATTTAATAAACCCAAAGAAGCGATAAAGTCATTGAAAGTACAATCAACATTCTTAGAGGCTATTACAATATTCACATTCCTCTACCTCAATCTACCAAAATTTATTTCCAATGTTTACGTAAGTTTCAAGGGTTAAAAATATCATTTGACCCTTTAAAAACTTTAAAGATGCTTAAGGGTACTTTAAAAGAAATATGTGAAATTGGTTCAATTTAAAGTTTATTAGAGTTTCATAAAATTCTTGTAATAATAGATTTTAGTAAAATTCATAAATTCTATAGACTGATTAAAGCTATAGTTCCCTCTAAGAAAGACATGCATTTTTTTCTTCTTGTCTGAAGTTATGATTAAAGTTGTTGAACAAATTCTTCAACGGTTGTAATTGAGAAAAATAACATGTTATGCTCTTAAATATTGTGTGAGATTGATAGAAGTGATAACTTTTGAGTGGACATTACATATGTAGCAGGAAAATAATTAATGATAGTTATTATTGAAGGCTGTAAGCAGGTCGTTACTTTTTGGTTGATGCAGTGCTTTCTGGATCATTATGTTTATCTCCACATTAGTGTGTAATTGTCTAATTTATGGAAACTAAAATATTAGATGGGGTTCATATATAATTATTGACCTTTTAGGTCGAAAGTATAACTTCAGATTAATACATGATTTGGTATCGGGTCACTCGATATCAAATCATGTGCTAACCTATTACATTTTCGACCCGAAGTGGATCTTTCCATAACTATTGACCTTTTAGGTAAGAATTATAACTTCGGTCACATAACCCAATATCAAATCAACTTAATATCGGGTCACGTGCTAACTCGAAGTCGTATGTTTTATCTAAATCCGGTCTTTCACTAACTACTGACCTTTTAGGTTATAACTTCGGGTTAGCAAATAACCCGATATTTATCAGGTTATGTGTTAATCCAAAGTTATAATTTTGACCTAAATATGGTCATTCCATAAGTATTTTTTGGGTAAAAAATATAATTTTGGGTTAGCACATGACCTGATATCTGATCATGTCCTAGCTTGAGAGCCTATTTTTCACCCAAATCAGGTTAAAAATAATTATTGACCTGATTGGGTAAAAAAAATAACTTTGGGTTAGCAAATGACCTGATATCGGGTCATGTCCTAACCCGAAAGCTTATTTTTTGACCCGAACTGGTTAATAATTATCGAGTCAATTTATAACTTCAGATTAACAACATGACCCAATCCAGC